>JAAAKQ030494476.1:0-21046 GCA_010016005.3 Zanna intricata
TATAACGAAATGAAACGACTGGCACTGGATAGGGAATCTTGGAGAGCTGCATCAAACCAGTCAAATGACTGAAGACTGAATGACTGAAGGGAGGAAAAATAGGAACTAATTTTTTTCAGCCCACTTCAAATAATATTTAGTGTTCTTGCTATGATGGTAATCGCCACTTTTTGATTGGGCTGTCCAAGTTAACATTGTGTTTGGAATAAAGACCATTTCACCTCTGATGTAATTTGTAATTAAGCATTCACCTTTATTTATTAGTAAATGAAGTCCCGCACTGCTGCCGTCAGCCCATGGTTTTGCCATTGAATGAGATGAAAAAACATAGGATTCATCTAAGTGTATGATCTCCCAGTTACATTTTCTAAAATCACTGATTGCCTGCAGATATGAAATCGTTTTCTGCCTAATATCATATTTTATAGCTAAAATTTCCCTTTTGTTTTCAGTTTTGCGCCACCTAAAACCTAATTCTTTGAAAATTCTTCTTAAATTAGTTTTACTGCCATTAAAATTACTTTTAATTTTCAGTTCTTTACAGAATTTGTTAACTTTGGCAGCTCCCCTATCTTTGAGTAAAATTCATTTACAGTTTGCCTAACCACACCTTTATTAAAATCATCTAATATGGTAATTAATTTTGAACATTTCTTTTTCGGGGTGATAAACAAACATTCTGGGCCCTTGAATTAAAGAAGTTCAATTTTTTCTTTTCTCAGGCTTTGAACCTGAGTCCTGGAAATGCCACAGGCAGCTGCAATTCTCCCTTCATATTTCTTCATAGCAATAAATGCTTGTCATTTTTTAATTTTCCTACAGTTAAAGATTCTTTATTCATGAAATCATACACATTTAAAATTTTCCGTGCCTGTCTTTGAAATTTTTTACCTTTTACAACAGGCTTAAATTTGGCCATAACTATTCGCACGTGAATAAACTACTTTAAAAAGTTTGAACTGTAAACCACAATAAAAACTTCTTATAAAGTATCATATTGTATACTAACTGACTATGTAACAAAATACATGCCAAAAGAATCCTACCAAGAAGCAGAACCATAGAACTGAACTTTATATATATGGAAAAGTAAAAGAGAAGCAAAAATAAAATAAAAATAATTGTTTTATATTTGAAACATGATGCCACTTTCTTAATACTGTAAACACACAAAAGTACATTGTTTCGTAAACAACAGTTGCATCGTGTTTATGCTACTAGGAGATGACTATCACAATGTGCCAATGTTTCAGAGAACAATAGTGTAGCAATGACATGCAGGCTGATCAACCAAGCTCACCATTACATAGCGGCTACTGTACCCAAGATGGAAGATCTGAAAATAACATAGCTTGCTAAATAAGAATTATATTTTAATTAACGTGTATTTCAAACAAGAAGTACATGAACTAAAATATTTAATAAGGTCAGTTGTATTAATGTAAAATTTATTGTATGTAAGACCATACAGTAACAATTCAATTTTTTATATACAATGTAAAACGGAGTTATAAACATGTAAAACAGAGTTATAAAAGAAGTTGTGAATCAGTTAGTGGTCAAAGGAATAATATGGTAAAAGCAGTTTAGTTGTGTAACATTTAATAATATGCTGCTTGATTAATATCGACAAAGGGAAGATGTACCCACAGGCTGATCCTAGACCTCCAAAGATGGCTGAACCACAAGCACGAGGAATTTAGTTTAAGTTGACAGTTGATAGTATCTTATCGATGGCAATTCTTTCAAAACATACTTGTGCATATGGATGTTGAAACTCTCTGTGGAATGTGACTATTGCTATGAGGAGGACTTCGCTGAACAAACAGTGATTATATGAGATTGGTTCCTACAGCTTGGGGAAGCTTACCCCAAATAACATCAAGGGAATTATGCTGTGGACCAAACAGTGTGGCATCCAGTGTCCACAATGTCTGAATTTTATCTGTATGAAGATGGTAGCAGAAGCACAGGGGTGAATACTTGCCTCTTTTTTGATTTTTGTTCATATTAAATTAAATCTGGTCTCAAGTTGGAATAACCTAGAAAAAATAATAACTATGATTAATACAGTATGTCTTAAGAAACCTGTGTGTATAACAGCGTGTTCTTTTATTAAAGTTGTTTGTATCAGCTTATTTCCTTCTACCTATAGAAGAAAGAACAAATTTTTTATCATTAATATAAGAAATTTAAAAAAGAATTTAATTGTATTTTAATTACACAAAAATTTAATTTTTATGTATGTGTTTATTCCGTTAACAGGTATAGCAAAAGAAGATCGACCTAGACAAATAAAAATTTTGATTTTGGAAAAATTACCTGAAGATAATTATCAGGTTCTTAAATACATTGTTCAGTTTTTATCTAAGGTTAGTTTACATTTAAATTTATTTTCTGTTTAATTTTTTTAATGTACATTATAGTTCAAAATAAAATAAAGTTATTTTTAATTCATAATCTGATACAGTTTGTGTGTGTGTGTGTGTGTGTGTGCGTGTGCACGCACGCATGTGTGTGCACACACACACGCGCGCGTGTCATTTTATTATATACATTGTCCTGTTGTCCAATGTGTTGCAATTAATAATTGCTACTATAAAAGCATCAAATTAATAGTAAGCTCATTTTAAACTTGCCAATTTATATCTAATTATATAAGTATTTATGTAAGTATCTTTGTATAAAATACTTTTTAAATTAGTAAGTAATATGAAGTATTTATGCATTATAATTTTATATATATATATATATATATATATATTATATATATATCATTTGGAGCTATCTGCACTGATCAGATCTCTTGCACAATGTCCATCTTCATTTTTTTCTGTTCTCTGATAGCTTCTTTGTTTTAGAGTGTCCATAATTCTATCCTGGTCTAAATTGTTCTGATTAATTTTCTGTTCTTGTTCATTTTCCTCCTTACATCTTCATTATTCAGTTTGTCCATTTAATCTTTTATTTTTCCTTTATGGCTATATTTAAAATGCTTCCATCCTTTCTTTTATTGTTTTATGTCCATACAAAAGTAAAACGGTCCAATCATAACATTTATTAAGTCTTACCTCCTTCCTGCTATGTAATTATTGTTTATTTTTTTATTAAATATTTCCTTAGCTTTTATTTTTGTATTTACTTATTATTTTCGTTTTTGCAATCTTTTGTTAACTACTAATTAATTTTTATTATCATAACTAATGTTATTTACAAATTTAGAACATTACTTTTTAAATGTTTTAAGCGTAAAATCTAAATGTGATAACTCATATTCTTCATTATAAGACAAACAGAACATATCTTCAGCATAAAATGTAAAGTTTTGAGTAGGTTAAGAACATTTTACTGCTTAGATAAACTTTTTAATTTGGATAATATCAAATAAATTGTCATATTTATAACAAGATGTCAACAAAACTATATATTTTTATTGTGCTTACATTTATTTATCTAAAAATTTGTTTAATTAATAGTTAAACAAAATTAATTTATTACTGAAAATAGATTCTTTTTCATAATGATCCCTTACTATATTTTTATTAGAACAGACTAAGAACTTTTTTTACAAAAAATTTATCGTTACTTCGTTCAGATTTGCTTTGTGTCTAGATCATGTTTATCCACTTGAGTTTGATTTATTTAGTATAGTAGTATTTTATATTGTAAGTACATAGTCATATCCTTAGAAAGATTGAAGTTATGCAAAATATTCTAAACTGGTATTTTGAAAAATAAACTGGTATTAATTTAAATATTCACCAGTGGGTAACATTATTAATATGAATTTTAAGTTAGTGTATCAATGTGAATGCAATGCTAGATCAGTTTTGAAAATAATGATGACAGTTTGTTTGTTGTCAAATTTATATGAATCATTTTTTAAATGGATAAGAAACACAAACTACGGGTTACCAAGATTTGTTTAATCTTAGGAGAAGGGTAACAGGGACAGTGACTGACATTAAACAAGCAAGCAGTCTTCTTGCCGGGCCCAGATTTTTTTTTTTTTTAGTCAGATTGTTTGATGATGATAGCCACTTTGAGATTAAAGCAGTTCCTTTAAATGTCTAAAAAAATTGTTCATATGAGGTACAATAACTGTTATCTTTAAATTTTGAACTGAATCTAGTATTAAAAAAATTTTTACCCGATGAAAATATCGCTTCCTATATCCTCGCGTGCTGCAAGCCTCTATTACATTTTTTCCAAGATTTACATAAAATGTGATTTCACACCTACTGTGTTTTACATCCATACCAAAAATTGCTTATCAGCATCTGCTGCCCAGTGTGTGCTTCTAATATCTGTATAGCTTAGCAGACATGCATGCACGTGCACACACACACACACACACACACACACACACATATATACACACACAAACACAAACACAAAATATGTGGTTAAATTTCTGCTTACGTAGTGTAAGATTTCATTCTAAGTTATGTAGTTTATTATTAAGTTTTTAATTGGAAAACATGTAAATTAAAGTTAATATCCTTACAGCAAAGTTAATATTCTTACAGCATTAAATATATAAGTAATGGAAATAGTGTAATTATGTTAATGGAATATTTTTTTTGCAGGTTATGGATCGATGTGATTTAAATAAAATGACTTCGTCAAACCTTGCTGTTGTGTTTGGTCCTAATTTAGTTTGGTCATCTAATGGACAGTTATCTTTATCTGCAATAGCTCCAATCAACATGTTTACAGATTTTGTTCTTGTACATCATGATCAAATATTTATAATTTAGAATTGGAAAAGTATAAGTTTGAAAGAAAGAGTGCATGTATTTGTTTGTGAGAGAATGAGAATGAGAGAGAAAGATCTTTGTAAATATTTGTATTACAAAAAAAAAAAAAAATGTAAATATCTTTCAAGATCGATCTTCCATGTACAGCACTCTATTTATTTATTGTGGGAGTGCTCTTAGGTAAGGATACTTATTGCACAATCTTAAATAGTGTATAAAGTATTAATTAATTTGCATTAAAAAAGTAATAATTTAAAATTATAATTAACTAACAAGGAGCTTAAAGTATATAAACCTTGATTTTTAATTTTTGTGGTTTCATATTGGTTTTTTTATTATCATTTTATTTTATAGTTTCACCACAGAAAAGTTAAAGAAAAAGAGCATTGTTAATAATTGGTAAATATATTCAATTCATAATTTTAGATTGTAATTAATGAACCTATAATTTGGGCTTATGGAGGACCGTTTGAATAAGTTTGTTAGCAAATAGTAAAGATTCTTAAATACTTTCCTAATCATTCCTTCTGTCATAATTCATCTTTATGTATTTTAACATGCAAAATACTTCATTATGCATTATAATACTCATCTCAAAATCTTACCCTTGAAGAGTTATTTCTTATGATCCATTCAATGAAAGTAATTAAGTTTTATATTGAGTTAAAACTTGTTTTCTGCAATGTTGTGAATTGCAACCAACACACAGGTTATTTGAAGAAAATCCTTTGGAAAATTGTAAATAAGCGTAGAAATTTATTGAAAATCATACATAAAAAGTACTTTATTTTATTTTTTTCAGTAGTTGTAATATTCCATTGTTTATTTATATTTAAGAGTAGAGATTTTCTTTTAATTATTTTTTAAATGTTCTGGTGGTTGATTTCATTACGGTGGCCTAGATAAACTATACTAGTTTTTGTAGTGAAGGTAGTTTTTTGCCCTATACGTATGTTTTAATGTCAGTATTATGATGTTTATGTAATTTCATAATTTCAGAAAACAGCAAAACATAAAGGAAAAAAGATTATTTTTCTAAAATTGGTTGGAATCTTGGCTGTCTATTAGAAAAGTTGTTTTGTGTAAGCATAAAATACAGTAAACAGGTACGTACTTATATGATTGTTACTGTTAAGTGACTACTCTTTTTTATTAGACAGCTAAGACTCCCTGGTATGTCTAAATAGAAAATTATTCGTTTTTTGCTGCATTATTTCCTATTATAATCCTAATTAAAATGATACTACGAATAATAATAATAGATAGGGAATAATTGAGAGCTGAAGTAGAATTTTAAAAAAAAATGCTTAATGTGTTGAAATCATTGGAACACGATTCAAAATTTAAAAATTTAAAATTCACTAATTTAAAAAAAAAATATAATTTTTTAAATAAAGGCTATGAAACATTATTTACTATCGTATTAGAATGATATAAAAATTATTATTAAAATAGTAATACTATTAAATAAGCATTAACCCACCAGGTTAGTTAGTGTAGTAGTTAAACTTGTCATTGCAAAAGAAGCTGATTTTCAGTTGAGAGTTCTAAGGATCGAATCCATGTAAAAGCAGTTGCTTTTATATGGATTTGAATGCTAGACTGTGGATACTAGTGTTCTTTGGTGACTGGGTCTCAATTAACCACACGCCTCAGGGGAGTGATTGATTTGAGTCTGTTCCAGACTATGTTTACCAGTATATTTACACCTTCATTGCAATATATCAAAGCTAGCAAGCCTTTAGCTTGTTAGCTTTATAGGTAGCTTGCTAGCTTTATTGTGTATAGGCAAAAGCAATAATTGCTTTTGCCTATACACAAATACTCAATCCCAGCAGTAGCTGGAAAACTGGTTGGAGAAAACAGAAAACAACAAACAAATTAAAATTACTTTAAACCTAAAACTTTAAATAAAAAGAAAGAAGTTATATAAATAATTTCATTGGAAGGTTGAAATCAAACAAGAATAATACAGTTATGTACATGTCACAGTTCACAGGGTTTTTCAAATAAATTATAATTCACAACAGTAGCACAGAAAAGGACAAGTTTCAGTGTTGTATAAAAATCGGTTATTCCATTAATTGAATCATATTTTACTCTAGAATAAACGTTATCTATCATAATTGATACTTAAGTGATAGTTCTTGATCAGCCATGGTTTATAATCTTGATTTAAAATAACTGTTCAATTAAATTTATTTACACTGATGAATAACTGATCTATACTTACTTTTCCATTTACAGAAAGTTATAACTTTTATTTGATTTTTTTTGTTGAGATTGTAATGTTTTATGACAAATCCTTATTTTATTCAGTGTTTTTTATTATTCTATAATTTATTATTTATTTTAAGATTTTGTTCTCTGTTCCTATATAACATTCCTTATTCATAATTTTTTTCCTGTATTCCACAATACTTGCTTGTGTACTTTTGTTTTATGATATAAAAAAGATTATTATTTAAAGACTGATTATGTAATTCTTAAAGCTCTGCTACATTTTAACTTATTTTTAATCTTTTTGCACACAAAAAATTAATAATATAATTATTGTATATCTGTTTTTATAAAATAAAACATTGGTATGATTAGATTATCAGTTTATTATAATGAAATGCAATTATTGCGTTGTATTTCTTTCTCTGACTTTTTAAAATTTTATTTATATTAAATTATTTATATTTAAGTGAATAAACACCGTAATTACATTCCACTTGATTTTTCTTTTCTTTTTTTTCCTTTTTGTTATGATTTTAATGTAACAGCCTCTATATGGAATAACTAATTAAAATCATTATTATGTGAACTTTCCTTCAATCCTCCATAGCTCATAACGTAAAACATTATTATTAAGTGTGTATTTAGCGCTAGAAAGTAAATATATTTATAAGTTTAAAATTGCCTAACTTAACATAATAATTATTCAAAATGGGTAGTCTACATGTTGAGCCTCTGTGTTTTTTGTTTACTGATTTTGATATAATTTTTACGTACAGTAATCTCCCTCCACAATAAATTATAAATTTTTATTTACAAATATTGATTCATATTTGTTATAATAATGGTTGATTTTCGTACACATATTTTTTTAGTTTATTAGTTTGAACCTAACAATTATTTATAATTTTTAAAAGTAAACATTTTTGAATAAACACCTATTACTAATAAAGTGGTTGATAGCTGGTTAAAAAAAGGCAAGTAAAATGAAACAAGATTGGTTCTTAGGCCATAGTTTTGGAATGTTATTTCACATGGGCATAGATTTTAAAAAGGTTAAAAAAAGAAACAAAATTAGGTTCCTTCAGTTTTCAAAAAACTGTAATGAAGTTATAGAAGTTACCAGAAAACTGATTGAGGAATAACATATGATGTTTTGCTGTTAGAATGAAGTGAAATTTTTGAGATTTTCATTGGAAAAGATGTAGTAGCATGGCTAATATAGTTTTGCCTTCTTTTGCGAGCTGGAAATAAAAGGATGGGAAGTTGGATGAGTAATATGCAAGATTTCTATGTTTAAAAATTTATCCAATTTTTATGAAACACTTATATTCAGTTTTCATTTACTAAGAAGGACACAATTACATCGCAAATCAGCTGATTTTTCGAAGTCAAGTGTTCTGTTCAAGTCCTAGTAAAGATAAAACTTTTTATACGGATTTGAATACTAGATCGTGGATACTGGTGTTCTTTGGTGGTTGGGTTTCAATTAACCACATTTCTCAGGAGTGGTCGATTGAATCCTCTGAAGTAATATCTTACGGTAGTTCCAGAGGCTAAACAGATAAAGAAAGAAAGAAAGGACACAATTAAGCGAGCTCAAGAGTAGTTTTAATTAGCGACACGAATAAAAATTTACACATTGTGCTTACAAAAAATATTTCATTTTACATGTTCAACCATAAAAAAAAGAAGCTTAACCATTTTTCCTTGATATTTGTTTTAACAAGGGAGATGTTTAATATCCAGCTACTTAATCATATGATGGTAGAAGGGTTTATTGTTTTACAGAATATTATTGCATCAGGAGCTGTTTAATATTAAATTGGTGAAGTATTTCCTAGATACTGATGATAATAATGAGAGGGTGTTTATTGTGGTAGGGTTTTACTGTATTATATTTATTAAAAGAAACATCTTATTTTAGTTGGTATATACATATATTTTTAAACTTTTATAGTATTTCTTTATTTTGTCTTTCTAATAATTTATTGATTGATTGAAAAATCACCTTGTTTTATAAATAATTCAACTTTTATTTATTGTAAATAAAATGTCTTATGTAAGGCATTTTGCAATTTTATGGTATTGGAAATTATTTTCCATAACTTCTGTGCTCTCTACTTGATAATAAAAATGTTGGAATATTCTTCAGTAAACATTGTTTTTATTATACAATATACAAAATTTTATTTTATTTTCTTATAGATGGTGTTTTTGATTAAACTGGCAAGCATTTTATTATAAATCATGCTTTGTTAGATTTGTTCTGATATTTTGCGTCCGTTTATATTTCATTTCTATTTTGTTATTACTTTTTTTGCTTTTTAGTTTTAAAATAGTATTAGCTTGTTTTTAAAATATTTAAATTTTAAATTTATCCTATATCTTTAGGGTATCTAACAAATCTGGAAATCATGAAAAAATTATGGATTTAACTTTTATCATGTAAATCATGAAATTATCTTGAATTTTTTAAAATAGTAAAATTATCATGAATTCTTTTATTCACGTTATCTTATATATAAATTTATTTTGAACTCAGCATTGAATTTGTATCATTGTACACATTTATAAATATGAATCTTAAATCTGTTAAATGAAACCGATTAATAATCTAAAAAAAAAAAAGTGTAACTAGAATAATACCGTGTATATTATTGTTCACAGTCAACATACTATTATGTATTGTCGCCAAATGGCTTCAATGGCACGTGGAACCTTAAAACCTTTTGGTGGCCCTGAAAGGGCCGTTTTTGTCGTTAGTCCTGAGAAGAGCTGTTGGATCCAGGAGATGGTCTCCGGCAAAGTCAACTCAGCTGTAATCGGGGAGTTGTGGCTCATTGAAATCCAAGTGGGCTTTCCCTCAGCGGTGGTTGGGTTCCCACTGCAGTGCGGTAGTGGAGACCCCCAGAGCCCAGTGTTGAGTTGGCGTCAGCCATCATTTGCCAGCGCAACCGAGGCAGTTCTTCCTGAGCGATCCCATGCTGGGCCCAGCTCTTGCAGCTGCGTCTGCCGGCCAGGACGCGATGAAGCCTGGTGAGCTGGAGCGGGAGAGTCCTCATCAAGTAGCTCCCTTGATGGGCCGGCCAGGCCTGCTGCTCCGGTGGGGTGGTCCCATGTTGAACTGGCCAGGGAACTCTGTCAGTCTTCTTCCATCTTCTTTTTCTTCAAGTTCTTCTCCAGGCGGTAGTTGATGATGAAGTGACACTTCACGCCAAGAAGCTTTTATTTATTCCACCCTGCAGTAGTGGGGAGTACTGGTTTGGTAGGTGATATGTGTGAGCAGCTAGCTAGTGCTGGGAGTGCTGCCTATGTACGTGCTTACGTACACTGCACTCCCACTGTCATTTTCTCATCCTTGTGTGTTTGCCAATTTACAAAGGCATGTGGTAACAGTATATAATTATTTATATGCTAAATATTCTATTTAATAAACAAGCTATCACACGTTCGATAAAAATCTCCTATTACTCTTCTGAAAACATATACATTTTTATCACGGAAAAATAATAACAAATCAACGGCGGGTGGCTTTTTGTACATATTTGCTCATAGTTTTTTTTTTAGTACATCTTTTTCTTCAATAGACAGTTAAATGTTCTTTTAAAATGTGATCATAATTACTTTGTAAGAGTGAATTGCTGTGCTGAAAGTAAAACATCATATTTTCATAATATATATAGTACTGTATATCTACAATCGTGCTAATTGGTTTCTTGACTATTAGTTAAAATAAATGTAAGTAAAAAATTAATCTTTATGTATTAAAACTATTATTATGGTTTACATATTTATTTATTGCGCTTTTTAAAATATTTCTCTATGTTACATTAATGTTTTATGCATTTAATTTATTCATTTATTATTTATAAATGGGTACTTTATATTTTTGATAATTTTTATTTTAAAAATCATGAAATAGTAATTCAAGTGTTCTGGATATCATGAAAAAAATCATGGATTCAGGTTCCAGTTTAAAGTTAGATACCCAGATTATAAATTCCATCTCTTGATTCTTGAATTTAATACTTTTTTAAACATCCTACTCATATTTTTTTGGTCTATGAATGCAGTTTTTCCTTATTTGATTGTTTTAAAAAAGATCTAAAATATGAATTATCATGAAGCATGTTATAAACCATTATTTGTTTTCAAAACTAGTAAAAAAGAACCAACAAAGGCATGTTAACCAGATGTAAAAAATTTAGCAGTTAAAACTTTAAAATCAAAAATATGATTTTTTGTATGTAAATTATCTATGTTAAATAATTATGAAATATATTAACCTTCAGTCTTTCAATGCCTCCATAGAGTTGGATTCGTTATACTTTAAAAATTATCATCCAAAAAGATGAATTATTACTATTTCATTACTGCATAAAACAAAAACTTTTAACTGAATTTTATGTAATTTATTAGATAAAAAGTTAATTATTAATGTATTAGATGAAAATTAATTAATTAATGACCTCCAAGCAAGCAATTAGAAATACATTCAAAACAAAACAAGTGTCCACATTTAGTTGTAACTGTTTCTTTATGTTCAAAATATACAGGACATATACTATCTTCATTGTACCATCAGGAGTAACAAAAAAAATCAGATCACTGGGGTACTAATTGTGAAATAAATACAATGTATTTTTTATAATATAAAGGTATCATATGAGTAAGTACTAGTTATTTGTATAAAAATTATAATTTTTCAGTGTTTAGTAATAATTATTAATATTTCATGATCCTTAAAAAATAAGTGTGATATATATTATTAGAGTTGTAGACTACAAGTCTTTAAACTGAGAATTTAGGGAATATATATATATATATTTTTTTTTTTTGTAGAATCATCATTCTATTTGTTTATAGTAATAATATTGGAGTATTTATAGTAATAGAACGATTCATTTTTTAAAAAAGCAATCTTTTTTTAATTAATAAAATCGATTATTAATTAGTTATATACAGTGGATTCTCATTAATCTCTGCTAATAGAAACTAATGAAAATTTGAAAGGTTCAGTTGTACCTTGCTGATTTTGATTACTACATTCTTCAGTAATACCATAATTTACATATTGAGACAAAACAGCAAAAAATTAGGCAATTTTGTAAAATGTAATTCATTCCAAAACAAAAAAATAATTAACATATAAGATTATAAATTTAAAAGATACAAATGTAGACTGTGTGTTATAAAAGTAAAGTAAAAATTATGCAACCAAGCCTGTGGGTTACAGTACAAATTATTTTTTTTCTGAACTTAAAAGTTTTATAATATACAATAACTGAAAAATCAGTCTACAGTATTTAAAAGTTGGTAGTGTGCACTATGTGTTCAGTAATGTATTAATATTTTAAATGACTAAAAAAGCATATCAACACTTTAGAATGAAAATCATATTTAATATGAAAACTTTTTTTAAGTACCTATAAAATTTTTCAGGAGAATAAAATCATTTTTCTCTGCTAATAATCATCTGATATTTTTTGAAACTATTCATAGATATTATAATAATAAATTTTAATGGTATTTGTGATGTTTTTATTTTTTTAAATAAATTCTGAAAATTGTAGTATCAGTTATTACAACTTGTTCTTATGTTTCATTTTGTGAAATATGGGGTTTACTATTTAAAAAAAAAATACAACAGAGTTAGTGTCTTGTTTTTATTAGTGTATTAATTTCAGTTTAATTTTGTGAGCCTTTAATTCTTTATACCACATAATTGCTTAATAGAAATAGAACAATAGCAACGTTAATGTAATGAAAAAAATAGGAACAAAACTGATAGCTATTAAATACAAATTAAGATACTCTATTATATCATATCATATGGTTTTCCTTTCTGTTTGGCCGTTTATAGCTTGTTTCAAATTATCCAGATTGGGGATAGCTCTTTCTATGTAAGCGTTTACAGAATCAAATTCCATTCCATATCAGTGTCTTTTTAGAAATTTTTTTCAGCTGTTATTAATTATTTGATGCAATGCTTTCTATAGCCACATTCTGGTTTTGGTATTGGCAACTATAGGCAAAAATTAAATAAATAAAAATTCAACTTGGTTTGAATGAAGTGGTAAATAATGGTCTATTTCATCTGGTTTGACCCTTTCTTCATATTCTTACTCTTAAGTAACAGTATGCATCTGATATTTTTAAAATTAAAATCTGTATGATTGTGTATCTTTATTTGGTAATACTAAACTGATAACAATAGATAAACATATTTTTTTGTATAAGTAAGTTTATATATCAATCAGTATTTACGATCAGAAAACAATGGCACTAGTCGTACATAAATTTTTTTTTTTTTACTGCTACCAAATGGACTGATATTGGAACGCTATATTGTAATGGTAATGGGACAGAAATTTTGGTTTAAAGTTAATGGTGTTAACATTAAAGTTCATAAGTAATCTGGTTAAAGAATGAAAATGTATTTTGGGGTCAGTTAATTGACCCCCTTAAAATACCATCCAAATGACAACCATAAATTTTAATTTCCGATTCTGGTTTATATACATTAATAACAAATTTTATAAAACTAAAAGTTGTTAAATTTATTTGTTGCATTTATAAAATTGTGCTGCCATGTTTGCAGAAGACAAGACAACATTTGATTGTGAAAAATGAAAGGGATGATTTGAGTAGACAGTTGATAGTAGCTACTTGCTTAAAAGAGAAGATGCCAATTATTATATGGTCAAAAATAGTGTAAAAGCCGATGTGGATGGTGACCAAAACAAATTAGTTTTATGCAGTAACTAATTTTCATCCATAATTAAAATTCTTGTCAGATAAATAGTTAATATTTGGAATTTTATTCTGGTAAAATTTTTAATATTTCTGAAAATATTTTGTTTTATATAGGACTTTGTACTAATGTTACCTTATATTTTTAATCAAATTTTATAGTATTAAAACAGTTTTATGTATTTTTTTTTTTATATCAAAAATTGAGTTTTTTTAGATTTCCCTCATTTTGTGCCTCATAAAATAAAAATAAACATGCACAGAATCAATTTTTACTTATACTGTTTAAATCATTATATATCTATCAAAAATGACTAAGTTGCAGTATGTATTTCCAGTATTAACATAAAATTGCCGGCCTCCTTGGCTGAGTGGTAGCATCTCAGCCTTTCATCCGGAGGTCCCGGGTTCAAATCCTAGTCAGGCGTGGCATTTTTCACATACGCTACAATTCATTCATCTCATCCTCTGAAGATATACCTTAACGGTGGTTCCGGAGGTTAAGAAAAAAAGAAGAAAGTATTAACATAAAATTAATTCTAAACTCGTTGAAAATATAACAGTACTTAGGTGAGTGTTTCACATCACTGATTTTTTGCAATATTTCCATTATTCTCTAAGTCATATCATTTTCCTATTAAAAGAAAGAAATATTAAAATAATTGTAGTTAATGTTTGTACTGGTTAATTTTGGTTAGTGTAAACAGAATATAGATAGAGAAAATTAAAAGTAACTAAAACAGAAAAAAATAACCATAATTAAATAGATTTTATTGAATTATGGTGAAACTGGTATGAGAAAAATACTTAATTTGTGTAACTAGTACAGCTAAGTACTAAAATAATAATAGCTATTATTTTTATACATAAATGTTATTGTAGTATAGTATGTTTGAATAATAATGATTTATAACATTTATTTTTTAAAAAGAATTTCTTTTAACTGAGATTAACATCTTTATCCAAAATTAAGTCTAGTACTCTTTTCAAAATAACTATTTAAACTTTGAAACATACCAGATATGAGGCTATTCAAGATCTCATAACTGCCTTCATGGTTTACTCATTAACAGAGCACTAAGAACCCTATTTTAGGCACTTGTTTTACTCTAGAATAATAAAAGTAATTTTCTTTTGTATTTTAAAAATAATTTAAAAACAAAATTCAAACTAACATATTATTTTCCAACTGTTGAATTAATAATATTAGAAAAAAATTATCTACAGCTTAGAAGAATATGGGGGAAAAAATTTATAATAGCTATACAATATTTAAAACCAAATATTATAAAAAAAAATAATATCCTCCACTGACTAATATATATATATATATAATATAAAACCTGTAATAAACAATATATGATTAGAACAGACAGAACAGAATTTTGATTCTTATACATGTATAGGTTAACATTATGATTTAATTTTGCAATTATATGAAATAACCTATGTTTCTTCCACAATCGCTTGTATTAACTTTTTTTTACAGCTTTTGTAACATATAAGGTTAATCTTAATGTTAATTTTTCTGTTAATTTTTTAACATATAAGGTTAATCTTTGAATAGACTTAAAAATTCTTATTATATCTTTACTATTTCCAGAAGTTAAAATATTTTTATATTATTTAATATGAATATAAGAAATGTTTATATTAAAGAATAGACAAAAAGTATTCATGATGTAATTAATAAATAAACAATTATTGAGAAATAAATAAACTTGTTTAAAAAGTAAAAATAAATAAATTAGTGTGGTTTTTGGAGGATAAAAAAGGAGGTTAACATGTCACATAAAGAAAAAGGTGAAGGGGCCGGACAGTAACATTCAACATTTGTTTCATAGAAAAATTTTTAACATATGGCAAATAAAAGAAAAAAGTTGAATGGCTTTTATTCAAACCGTTTAGTTGTATATTCAACAATGTTTGCATATTTATATTTATTTACTATAAACAATAGTCAATTCTATTTCATTTTATTGTAACACCGGGTTCAATTGTGGATTAATTTTTATAATCATAAAATCCTGTCTATTATTTTTTAAATTTATTCAATTTTTCATAGGTAATTTTTCCATGTTTGTTTTATCACTGATTTCGTTTGTAGTTTTCTTTTACATGAATTGCATTTAGTTCTTTATTTTATCAGAAGTTTTCGTTTTTATTTTGGTTTTGATATTGTAAAATCATATTAAAAAAGAAATAAAGTAAACCTTCTATGAAAGTCCCATAACATTCTCGTATTTGAAATTAAAACATATATTGATTATAATTAATTATTTTGTTTCTATTGCACACATATTTTTTCATTTCTATTTTCCTAGTTTATGTGTTATGTTCATTTTTTTTATTTTCTGTTGTTTATTTTGTGTTGTCTGAACAAAATAATTATATATTTAATAATAAGTATATAATTATTAAAATTATTATATATATATATAAGCTTAAAATAATTATAAGCTAGGTGCAACTGTACATTTAGGAGATTTTTGTTAGTTTTTTTACAAAATATTGTTACTTTCATATTGTCTACTTTTTATTTATATTAATCAGCTCTTAAATACCTTTGTTTCCATTTTAACAAAAACTGTTCAGTATGATACCAAAAAATGTATGTTCTATTAAGAAAAATTAACTGTGTTTTTTGAGTTATTAATTGTTTACCTGATTTTTTTTTTACATATTCATTGTTATTAACTGCAGATAGTTTGAGAATAGGATATTTGAGAAAGAATTTGTAAACACACAAGGAAAATTATTGAATACATAATTAGTGGAGTAAAAACATAGGCTATGCACAATTATCATGGAGTGATTTTTATTACAATTTTTTTTTTTATAGAAGATATTGTCTTTTTATATAGTTAAAAAAAAAATTGTTGATTTTCTTGAAGACTTATTTATAATATGTTTAATGGATTATGAAGGTTACAGTGTCTGAAGACAGAATATATGTGTATTTTATAAGCAGTTTTCCTTCTGTTTTATTTACTATTAATAAATGACCCACTTTATTAATAATCAGAGTACATCAGATAAGAAATATCTTTTGGTACGTAAACTATAATCTTATTTATGTGTCATGTGAATATTTTGTATTATTTCATTTAATTTTATGGATAACATAGTCATATTTTTTTAAATCTTAATTCTGAAAGAAATAGTTAAATAGAAAAATATAATTTATTCATTTTATAAATTGTTCATTAAATTTTTTATTTTAATTGCTGGAATCCTTAAAGTAAACAACTGTTTTTTTTTTTGTAATATGAAGTAAGTGATTACTAAGAATCCACTGTATGTACATAATAGTGCCAAAATTATAATAATAATTTAATGTATTTTTTTATTTTTTAAATAATATGATTGGAATCTCTTTGATGATCTGATATTATACTCATATTTGCATGTGTGCATGCATGAGTATCAGTTATGTGTTAAGCCATCTAGGAAACACTATGTTGTAAACTGTAGTTTCTGTTAAATATGATGCTTGATTTATACTATTTAGATTTGTAAAACTACATAAATATTACAGTTATAATAGTTTTCACATCCATAGCGAATGCATTCTGTTTAGCAGGAATCAAAATGAATTAATTAAAATGTTTATATGCACCTGTGTTTAAAACACAACTAGTGTCATAGTAATCCTCACCATTAACCATTCTCCTATCATATTAGTTGTTAATTCAAGTACTGAAAACGGTGTTTGCTTTTCACAGTACACATATTTGATTGTATTGCTTAATGATGAAGCATTTCACTGATTTTTCTTAAAGTATTATCAACTCATTTCATCTTTTCTTTTAGTAAATAAAAGAATACATATCATTAATAATAAATACTCTTCAATTATTATTAATCTTATTTATTGTTTATTAATATTGTTAATTGAATTATTAATATGAATTGAAGAAGTTTACTTGAGAGTGTACTGCTCATGCTTTCACATATGCAATATATTCCACTGTGTATTTATATAAATGCAGATAAATTGTGTTCTTGATGTAATGTTTTCCTACAATAATTTCAGGAAAATAATTTTATTTTAAGCATTTTATGTTGTGTATTGAGCAATTGATATGGTTTATAAAGCTCAAGTTGATAACTCGGTAAAAAAAAAAAAAAAAAAAAAAAAAAATATGTACAAATCTTATTGCTTCATAAAAGTTCAAACAGTATTACTTTACATCATGTTTGAAAATTTATTCAGTTATATTTATTTTATTAATTAACTTTTAGTGTTTTATTGTAGTAGATGGATCGCAGTGAATTGATGTTTTTTGTATGAATTTTTGTCAAGTAACCAATTAAAATTAAATTGTCTATTTGGTAAAAGCTCTGAATTAAAAATTTTATACTTCTATGACACATATTTTATGATACCATTGTATGTTAATTATTTTTAAATATTAAAATTATTTGATAATTTGCCAAGGGTTTGGTAAATTTTCAGCAATCAAAATTTATTTTGAGTAATGTTTGTCTTCCATGACTTTTTAGTATTTTTTTTCTCGTATGTGCTCTTCCAATCAAAAATATAATTCATGATGTAAAATTTTTGGTTTAAAAGACGTTTTATTTCAGGATGTTAACTTTAGCAAGAATTTAATAAAATTTTATCAGGTTTTTCTGATGGTGAAATTGTTGTCTAATATCAAATTTACTGTGATTACAAAACCTTATCATATTTCATATGATATACATTACCATGAGATTGAAAATTAAAAAAAAATGTTGTGTAAAGAAGTTTCTATTAAATAAAGCATTTTTAACTTTTGTATTCTCATTAATAAACTACAGTTTTGATATAATATTTATTTTTACAGGAATTAATTTTGAAAAAGATTTTCTGCTTATTTTTTTTGTAGTTTTATTTAGTTTAGATTTCTGTTTTCTGTTCTTTCTGTAATATACCAAAGAAAATATCAATAAACTCTTCTAGTTATAACTGTTACCACAAAATTAACAAATAATTGATAAACAGATTGTTTAACTGTATTTCACATTTCATATTTGGTAGAGTCTACACCAAAGAATTTATTATGAGAATATAATTAATGTTAACTTAATTTATGATATATTTAATGAAATGGTTTCTTTTGGTTTTTTTTTTTTTTAGATTAAAGAACTTTTCTTACAAAAAATCTGATTATTTCACATCCATTCCTATTTTATTCTCAAATATTTTCATATTCATTTCTTATTTGATATCTAGCTACAGAGATGACGCATACATCTCCATAAAAAACTTACTGTTTTCTACAGATGACATAATACTTACAGGAATTGTATATGCTATTTAAAATAAACCCAAGCAGGATCATTTTATTCTATAACAGAATAGTCTGAATAAGTTTGTAATATTGACTTAAGGGACATTTCTCTTTCTATTGCCTCTGAGGAAATGAAAAAACTCAATTATTGAAAAGGATTTTAATGGATTTAAAATTAATAGATTTTATGCTTTTATCTTTTTTCAATCATTTCGTTTTATATTGTCAAGATTTGTATGACTATAATATGTCATACAAATCTTGACCTATCATCTATATGATCCTGTCATATAGGAATTGCCTAGATGGTTAGCGTTAGCCTTCCCTTTAATATTTCAAGGCCCAGTTGTATTTTAGTGTTAATGATTTCTTGATACGTCTCTGGACTTCATTCTATTATTGAGTTCTAATTGACAACAACACATCCTACCTTAGCAATCCATGTATATTGCAAGTTGCAAACACATTCATTTCATTAACCAGCATTGCAATCACCTGATATACTGAGATACAAGATGCATCATCAGTCAGTGTTGTTTTCAATCAGTCCCTGTAGTGAATGGAGTGGTGTTATTTGTAAGGTTTAATATCAGCCCAACATTCAATGAGCTTGCTTATCATTATATAACTATCATGCTGTCACATTATATAACTATATTCTGTTAGGTGAAGGAGCTTCTTAATTTCTTGTTTATCACAGTAACTGTAACTAATGTTAAACCTGACTATGGACGTAACTGTTATAACTATATGAATGACCGTTGACATATCTTTTTTTTCATGAAAATGACTATATCAATTCCAGGAATAATTACTGATTCATGTTAACAAACTCAGTTTTGGAATTTAACATTAATTATAATGTTACTATAGTTTAGTTTTATTTACATAAAAATTAACTTTTTTTAAAAATAATAAAGATATTTTCACCAAAATATCCTCTCTCGATACAATATCGTATCATATCTGATAATAACATAGATATGTTTTTTTTTTCAATTTACATTACATAATAATATACTTGAAGTTTATATTTAAGAAATTTATTATTAAAAAATGTATAAGTCTTAAATACTAATACTGATGTTAAGCAGTCTGTTTATATAAATATTTAACTGTTAATATGAACTGTTTTATTGATTATTATACTTCTTTGGTGTATAGCTACCATACTAATTTATTTATTTATATGTCATTCCAAACTACTAAAATATTGTGATGATTGAATTAACGCTTAAATATATATTTATATATAATATATTTATAAAATGTATATAATAAAAATAGAAAAAAAAAATTATAAATAGTAATTTAATTTAAATAAATATTTGTAATTGTATAATTATTCCTAAACAGATTAATAGTATATTGTATATCTTTAAAATAATAATTTAATGTAGCTTTTAATATTGCAATTAAAAATAAAATAAGTAATAAATATATATACATATATATTATAAATATATACAATATATATATATATTTATATGTGTGTATGTATGTGTAATGATTTTTGTATTTTATTATAGAGGTGTAGAAGTGTAGCACATAATGTTATTAATAAGAAATAGGTAATAAATCACACAATTTGATGATTAGAATTTTGTTTATTTATTTTAGTATTAAGAGTGTTACTGTCATGATTCCAAAGAAAGCAGGAGTAAATTAATGTGAAGAATACCGAACAATTAGCTTAACTATTCATGCATCAAAAATCTTAACTAGGAATCTGTACAGAAGAATTGAGAGGAGAGTGGAAGAAATGCTAGGAGAAGGAAGACCAATTTGGTTTCAGGAAAAGTATTGTTAGAAGAGAAGCAATCTTAGCACCCAGATTAATAGTAGAAGGAAGATTAAAAAAAAAACAAACCGACATGCATGGCATTTATAGATTTAGAAAAGGCATTTGATAACGTAGACTGGAATAAAATGTTCAGCATTTTTAAAAATTTAAGGTTCAAGTATAGAGATAGAAGAATAATTGTTAACATTTACAGGAACCAAACTGCAACAGTAATAATTGAAGAACAT
>JAAAKQ030494487.1:0-41328 GCA_010016005.3 Zanna intricata
TTAAAGTTCAGTAAATATAGCCCTGTTATCGATACTTCACTAGATCGTGGATACCGGTATTCTTTGATGGTTGGGTTACAATTAACCACACTTCTCAGAAGTGGTCGACCTGAGATTGTACAAGACTATACTTCATTCACATTCATATACATCATCCTCATTCATCCTCTGAATACCTTACAGTAGTTCCGTAGGCTAAACAGATAAACAGAGAGAGCCCTGTTATCGATAAAGATAATAGTGCGTTGCGTATAAAAATATATAATATTTTTTTTTTTTTAACCTTTGGAACCACCGTTAAGGTATATCTTCAGAGGATGAGATGAATGAATTGTAGCGTGAATGAAAAATGCCATGCCTGATCGGGATTCGAACCTGGTGCATATAAAAATATGCAATGCACTATTTACAAAGCAAAATATCTACAAAGTAAAGTTTAAAAAAACATTAAAATAAAAAAAATGTTATGCCCAATAGGTACATACACCCAGTTTTCTTCAGTTATCACATATACACACGCACATGCATGCACACACATCTCAGCCTCATTTTTGTAACTCATATTTTTTTAACTTCAGGGACCATTATTAGGTATTTCTTCAGAGGATGTGATGAATGATTTGTAGCATGTGTGAAAATGCTATGCCCAACTGGGATTCAAAACAGGACCTCGGGATGAAAGGCTACCACTCGCGCCATGAAGGCCGGCACAAATTCAAACTTATTGACACCAACCACGTACAAATATATGTATATTAAGATCCCATTTAAATTTAAAATTGACAACTATTTCATTTAGACTAAATCACTACTGAATACAATGCTTTACCTCATCAATAGTCAAGGAGAAAATCATCTCCTTTAGGTTAGATTTAAAATGGTTGAGATTATATCCAGGCAGGCAATTGAAACACCTAAGTCTTAGAAGAAGAAATGTTTCTGAATCAAAGTATTGACTTGTTTAATTTGTTATTTTATACAAACTGTGCATAATACAAACATTTTTATATAAAATGACTTAATTCAGATATTATATATTTGTTTATTTGTAAACAACTTTGGGGCTTGTTAAAATATTTTTGAATACCTTTTGATAATACCATTTTTGATAATCAGTAAAGCTTCTGAGGGTCTCCTACTTTTCTATACGGTTTGTCATTAAAAAATTAAATAAAACGAAGAGGTGCTCCTGGGTGCCTGAGAATTACGACCCAAATTCCTTATACGATTCAGGATCTATTATGTTATCAGCACAAGATGATCATATAAACAGAGACCATTAGCATCATTCAAGATTTTCTGTAAACATTAATAAATATTGTTGCATAATAAGTGTGAAACTTAAAAACAAATTTATTCTTACTGGTTTGCCAGATCTTAAGAAGCGCTTGTCAAATTTATGTTAATTAATTTTAATGGATGAAATCAAGCTACTTTACTATTACTAATAGTATGTACGTTCTATAAGAAGTTCACCTGAAGGATAGATTTAGTAGTATTGTAGTTGAATGTCTAGAGCTCACATTTTCTATCTTACAAGAACCCCTCCTAGATTTTTCTGAATTTAATGGCTCCTTTTTCTCATTTAAACTTCTTGTATTTGTCTGTTATTTAACTGTGCATTTTAACTATGTATACTGTATTTTGTGTTTTAAATTTTATTATGATCAAAGTACTTTGAGAAGGGAACGTACATACTCCACATATATGTATATATCTTTTTTTTTTCATTTTTTTAAAGAAAAGGCTAAATTTAGAAGAAAACTATAAATTATAATTAACTCAAAGAAAAACATTAAACAATTTTAACTAAATAAGTGAATTAGGAACTATTAAAATACATACATAAAAAGTTAAAATATCAAGTAACAAACGTGTATCTACCAGTTAAAATAGAAATCTATCTGGTTATTTAGAGGCAAAATCCTTTCTTATCTATATCGTGAGCTTTATGAAAATTTAAGTCGGTTCAGTTATTAATTTATAACTATTATGTACATCGTAAAGGCAGATTCAGATACAAAGCGGTTATCAGTAAATTCAAAAAAATATGAAGCACAATGTTCTAAATTATATTTCGCTGGACACAATCTCTGAGAATATTTTATTTAACAATATAAAAAAATGACAAAAAAAGAAAGATGGTTTGTACTTTTTTTTAATGGAGATATAACAATATAATACAAAAGGTTCTTTTAACTCAAGATTTATTATTAAACTTGCTCTCATAAAAAACAATTTATGCACATTTAAAAAAGGCCCTTTATTTTAACATGTAGGTGACGAAAACATAAGCTGTTTTCCTCACCAGTGTTTTATCATTTATCATTCTGTTTCTTATCGCTTAATAAGAACTTGATGGCAACAAATTAAATTTATACCTAGCCAATAAACACGTTTGGAAATAAAGAAGCTGTTCTCTTTCCGAAAACTCTTGTTGAAAAGCCTTTATACTGTCGCTTTAGCTCGTTTATTTGGCAGCTAAAAGTAATTCTTATAGATTCATAATAATAATAGTAATTCTAATAGTCATATGTGCTTACACTTATACATCCATAATTTTCTTTCTTTATACAAAATGAAAATCACATAGCTTTATTTTATTAATTATAAGCATATGAAATTACTAATAATAAAGTTAATTTATTTTAAAAAAACAGGTGGATGAAGGATTCTGGTCCAAATGAGCTTCATGTTAGTCATAATGTAACAAATTTTGAATTTCTTTACGAACCATTTTATGTGGCACCTGATATTGTTCCACCGCACGATGAAAGATTTATAGGATACGGATTCACCAGGAATTCTCAGGTAAATATAAAAATGAGAAAACAGTTTTATTGTCAGTGTAGTTTATGTATACAGTCAATATTTTTCAAATCTAAAACACTAAATTGATTTAAATCAATTTAAATATAAACTAGCTTCACCAATCGTGAACTTTTAATATTCAGTAAGTAGTAATAACGTAGAGTTAATCAGAAGTCTCTGAAATAGATGTGGAAAATAGCGAATGTGGACTTTTTTCTTTAACTGCAATTAATAAGTATAACTATATATTTATATAATAATGTATTAAAAAAGTGTAACTCTTTTCATTATGTTTAGATTTTTAATCGCTAAACTACATGTTAAAGAAAATCTGATAAGAATACACATTCGTTTCACGTACACAATTTTTTATGTTCTCCAAAAAACCATAAACTTGTAATATTTTCGATCCAGAATCCACAATAATAAGCCTGAAGAAATTTTGTAAAAAATCAGAATAAAGAACTATTACTATGCAGAATCTCACCACTGCTGAAAATTGTGTAACCATTTGGGAGGAAGAAATTAAGTTTCATTCCATCTCTAAACTGATCGCTTAAACAGTCTCTTTATTAAATGATATTATGGTGGTTACAGTGTTTCAGATCTTTTTAAATTATAAGAATATTAAAGCTGTTATTGTACATTAAGTCGACATGCGGATAAAAATGAGACCTCTATGAACTGCTTTTCTTTAGAAAATCTATACAAACTAACAAATATTTAGTAATGTTATAACATCTGATTCGATTTACTCTTTTTCAGTTTCTCAGGACAATGTTATCTATAGTTCTCGCTTTTTTAAATTAACTTTCAGAGTCCCTTTAATGAATTAATTATTTCTATTAATTTATTAAGCGGTAAGAAAAATTATATTTTTTTTTTTGGGGGGAGGGAGGTCAAATATTAAAACTAAATATTACAAAAAAAAGAATCTTAAAATTGTAGCTGTTGTATAGAAAAATTCATTTGAACATTTAAAATATAGCAGACCGAGATTACAGCAAAAGATAAATAGGATAACTGGTAACATTTTAACGATCAATTATATCTTGTGTACAATTTATATCTAATTTTTTGTTTAAATCAAATTGAAATTTATTATATTTTTGCAGGTATATGAAATGCATTTAGCCGGATACCAATTTCAAGTATTATCACCAGTTTTTAGCTGTCATTGGGGTTTACAAGTGCGAAACGGAAGACCGTCATGGAGAGAAGCTCAAAATAGTCGTAACAGACGTAACTTTGATGGTTTCAAACGAGAAATATTTGCTAGATATAATAAACCACTACCGACTAGGAAACCACCCGTGCAGAAACCACCACAATCACAACAACCACAAGAAAAAGAAGAAGAAAACAAACAATCACCGGCTAGAGTTGCATTGTTGTAATTCATATCAAATAAACACTAAAAAAGATAATAACCAGTATTATTATTATTATGATTACATGATAGATATTTATTTCTCTACCTACAATTTTATACACGTACAGTAATAAACTTTATAACAAAATATATACTTGTACAAAACAACTCTGGGGCTTGTTAAAATATCTTTGAATACCTTACTTCTTTAATTTAGTAATAAGTTATCGCAGATTATATTTTTCTTTATTTTTGTGACCGATAAAAATACACTAAAAGCTTAGTTTATTAATTTTATAAAACAAAGTAAAAAAATTAACTTTATCTTGCCTTTCTGCTACACAGGTCAGGGAAAAATCATCAGGAGCAAATTGAAGGTCGTAAGAGTAAGAGAACAAGGATCTCTGGACAGAAATGTAACTTATTTTAACCTGTTCCAAAAATGTGTCAAGTGAGTTCATATTACTTCTAAAACAATGTTAAAAAATCCGAGGAATTATTTTAACATTTTTAGGAACGGACTACTTTAAACAGTCTTATCAAAAATATGAAGATTTTATTGTTAATAGACTGTTTAAGATAGTTAAGTGGTTTTTTGTATGATCTTCTTGACCTTCGAGTGTAAGGAAGGGGATTAATAACAGATATGGCAACTTTTCTCAAGTCTGTTGCTTACAAGCAGTATAACTGAATTTATTTTTGTTTTTTTTTTTTTGCATCTCATTAGATTTCATTATGCATAAAAATATGAAATTTTGAGGATGAGAAACAATTTTTTCCTTAAGGGAATTTCAACCTGACATGCCGTATTTTAAATACCTAAAGGAAAAGCAAATTGTTCCTGTGTATATTTGAGATGTTCTTGAAGCTACATACAATTCACTAATGATACATTTAACCGTACATCTCTTACTAAACCTCAAGTAAGACTACTTTTTTTTTGTATTGGGTGAGAAAAGTTTGTATGTTATCATCGCCTGGAAAACAAAAATAAAATACAAAAACAAAAGGTATGTTAATACATATATATTAAAAGGTATATAAGATATTCAAAGAAATAAGAACACACGATCCAAAACTTTGTTATCATTGCCCAGGATTTGGCAAATATTCCTTGGCAATTTAAATTTATAATGCAACGCCGCATAATATATGCAATCCACAAGTATGTGACGCACAGTCATGCAGCAGTTGCAATGTACGCATAATGGTTTCTATACTGCTGACATCAGATACCCATATGTGATTCTAGTTTGTCCTAATCGCAATTGACAGAGGACCACTTCCTCATGACAAATTTTTCTGCATGAGAAGCCCCAGGGCAACACAGAGTCTTTAATATGCCGGAGTCTGTTATCGACGGTAGCCGTCCAGTCACCTTGCCACTTTGCTCGAAGAGAATGTTTTATAGAATTAATAAAGTCAGAAGTAGCTACACGAGTGGTAAAGGCATTTAGTAAAGACATGTGTCTTTAGCAGCGGAATCTGCACTTTCATTACCTGGAATTCCCACATCGCTAGGAATTCAACAGGAACTCACTTGGATGTTGCATAGTTACACTCAACAATTGTATTATAGATTTCAGTGGCCAAAGGATATCTAGAGTAAAAATCTTCTAGAGCTTGGAGTGCACTATACGAGTGCACTATACAAATAAGGATATAACGGTATTTTGGGTTAACCATATTCAATGCCTTATTGATAGCATACAGCTTCAGCAGTAAATATACACGTAATATTAGGCAGACCAAACATATAAGTTCTATAGTAAAACCAACGGTATCATTTTGTTTTGATCCATCTGTGTACATTATTGCATCTGGGTTTATTCTGCAATTTCTCAGGAGTGGTCGACCTGAGATTGTACAAGACTACACTTCATTCACATTCATATACACATCATCCTCATTCATCCTCTGAAGTAATACTTTATGGTAGTTCCGGACGCTAAACAGATAAAGAAAAAAAAAAACAAAAAGGGTTTATTTTGCAAAAAATATGGTGAAACCTTGCTGAAACAAGATAGGTGGTGTTGATTGCTTCTTGCATATGATAAGATCAAAAATAAAATTTATCGGCTGATTCTCCTCGGTAGATATGAATAGAGATACGATGGAAAAACGAAAGATATTTCAACGTTTAAAAGATGTAGTAACCGCCGGGTGCGAACACCCATGAGTGCAGTATAACGTGGAGGTCTTCATATCTTTGTAACTAGAATTCGCAAATGCTGCGGTAAATTGGTTTACTGGCATTTCTCCCGCCATCACCCCATTAGGTCGCCCTAGAACATAAGACAGAATTTCCGTGCTGCGAAGGACTACTGTGCCTCGAAACTTTTAATCAACCATACATCTAAAAGCTCCTATTGCTAAACTAATTGCGTAAACGGTCTAAGCGTGGCGCACAAAAACCACTCGCTACGTGTCCCGCCGTTCACTTGTCATATATTAAACTAAATGGTAGGCGCACACCGTCTTTACTAAAATATATAACTAAGTTAATTAAATAAAATTTGTCAATAATTATCTAAACTAAAAGACAGCAATTCGCTGCCGCGCCTAGGACGCTGTATGCCAGCAAATACCTGTCCACCATTTTTACAGCGCTTGGAGCCATAATGGCTGGTGGCCAACCAGTTCCCAATATCAGCCTTCTACTACAGTGCGGTAAGAATCTTCCCTTAATAAACTACTGTCTGTTGAACATCTCATTTATTAAACATTTAATAAATGTCTGTTGAACATCGCAACGGCATCAAGGAACGCCCACACGATTCGGCAATGCGGCTCTCGCCACATCGACTCAATGTTAGTGAGTGGCCAATTTTGCCCTTGACCTCTAAGCCCCAGCGTAAGCTCTGGTCCCCGCAAGAGCGGAGCAGTCAACATATTTCATTTGAATGGACTTCCTGGACTGATAATCCTGGACGCACAGCTCATCAGTTGCCAGGTGGAAATTGAACAGATATTGGTTCAAATTAACGTAGTTGGTGAGCGTGTGGGCTCCCATAGCCCTTAAGAATAAATCAGAGGCATACCATTCCCCCAAGTCCTGTATAAATCTATACAAAAGCCTTCTCTTAGTCATAGTGTTCCATTCTCGCTGCCATACTTCCATCGCGAGGCCGTAAAGCCTCCTTCGCAGGCGGGAAATGGGCAACTGTACGAAATTTTGATCCAATGCATTGCGATCACCGTTCCACTCCGGTACAGACCCGGCTCAAAATCGCATCCCAAATACCTCGGTTTCCCTGCCTCTTCGCAATCTCCAATGGCTGCTCGAACTTTCACCACTAAATCAATTGGGAGAGCCTTTAGCAATACGGTAGTAGCCTCGTAGGAGGTTGTTTTAAATACACCAGTGCATACAATCTGCGCTGGGCACTCCTTAAATTTTAAAGAAGCGCTTTATTTCTGTCCAACCTGTGCGCCCATACTGGCACCGTGTAGGAGAGCATACTGCGAAGACATCTCGGTACACCATGTACATTTTACGGACCGACAGCCCATAGTCCTTCCGAACAATCCGCCTAAGTTTGTGCATCACAGAGACAGCGTCCGTCGCTACTTGCGTAATGTGATTGCTAAACAGCAATTTTTTATCAAACAAACCACCTAGTACTTATGAACTCTTACTAGGCTGATTACACAGCCTAGTAAGAGCTTACTTCGTCCCGAAAGTATCATCCGAAAGGTTCCTCCCTTGAAGGGAGGAACCTTTCAAAAGGGTAGGGAAAAGGAAGGGTGATTGCTTTGAAGAACAATAAATCTGATATTTTTATACTGTGGATGGCACACAACACCATTCTCAGTACTTTCTTCGTTATAGCTCTCATCCTCATTGGAAAACGCCGAGTGAGGTCTTTTCATATGACAGAAATCGGTGATTTTTTCAGATTGACCACCAATCATCGTAAAATTTTCTTGAGGAGTTGAAATCTTGGTCGTACGAGTACCAGCGATTTAACGGACCTTTCCAACAGAACGCACGCGTACAGGAGCTAGAGCTAAATACAACTAGGTTCACTCAGGTGCTCAGAAGACATCGTTCGGAACTCACTACGTGATCCATTCACCCGTCGGCACGATATTTCTACCTTGGGTTACGGTTGTTTCGTGGTGTCACAACATCATCAAATGTATGTGTAAGAGAAAATAGTGTGGAATGTTGTGTAGTTGTGTAGGGTATATATCGTAAATTATGTAGTGTAGTTGTTGATGTAATGTGTGTGTGTATAGTGTAAAGTATTCTGCAGCTCAGTGAGTAGTCGGAAGAAAAGCTGCAGAGGCTAGGGCCGTGAGGACGCTAACCCCCAAAGTCTTAAAGAAAAAGACTTCCCGTCAGGTAAGTAAGACTACTGTAATCTCTCAAATTTTTATGCCATCATGGAGTATATCATGTCCATTCCCTGAGTTACCTTTTGGTCAGGATTGCTCGCTTGTTTTGAGTACAGAGGCAAAGATCTATTTTAATTACCATTGACTCCTTTGCAGCACAGTGGTTTTTATCTTTTTCCGATTGATCTGAATAAAATATATGCGTACTTTTTGTTGATGAATCTTTTGTATTTACAACATTGAGAAAGGGGTGAGTCAATCTAAAAATCTTTCCTATCTACTACAAAATAAGCCTGCATTAGAAGAGGATATAAAAAAAAAAGTCTATTAAAGAAAATTTCATTCAGATTTTTTTTTTTCAGGCTGTACAAATTAGTTGCACGGCCTAACAATACATAATTGAATTATTTTGTCAATTGCTAGAATTGCCTATTACACATTGCAATTTTCCTTTCTGCTTCTATTTTCAATTAGGTCTTGTAAAAAGTTGCAAGAATTTACATGGCATTTTCATTAAAGTTTTTTGTTTGCCCTTGGGATACAGTACAAAATCACATAAATTCTCATCTGTTAATAGGAAGAAGTTAGAATTTTTAAAATCCCTTTATTAATTAAATCTACTAAGCCTGCTCATCAGGTGTAAGATGATAAATTGATCAAGATAAGACATGGGCTCCTCATATAATACATAGTAACTGTGTGATCAACTTAAGAGGATTCCTTAAAGGTATACAAAAGACTTTGCCATTTGGTGTAAATCAAAAGATCACTTAAATGATTGTTATTTCTGTTTAACTAACATATGTGGAAATCCTAAGAAGACTAAACTCATTGTAGTCTATCCTTCATTGCAATCTGCATTCAGATCTGTACCTCACAATTCCCAAGTTCCTAATATCAGTAATGAAGAAGCAAATCATAACTCTTACTTTGTATTACAATCCAGTAAGTCACATGTTATATTACAAGATGAGCTAAACGACTTGGTAAAATATTGTCATAATAGTAAATCTTTCTTAGGCTAAAGATTACAAATTAGGAATTTACTTTTAAATAAAAATTTCTCAGTACTTTGCTGAAGAAAATTAATTAATTTAGTGTGAAAATAGTGATGAGCTTAAGCTTCACTTAGAAGCTTAAAAGTAATAGCTCTTATGTTAGGCATGCAATTATGGTACACAAAATAGTCACATTGTTCTTTTATTTGTGAATTGGAAAGCTGTGCTATGGATCAGCATTATGTAGTAAAACAGTAGAAGAAAATGTAAGAACTTAATTCCTGAAGAAAAAAGTATTATTAACAAGCCTCTAGTTAAACCAGAAAAAAATTTTTTTTATCACCCTTGATGCAAAACTGGGATTAACAAAAAAGTTTGAAAAAGCTATGAAGAACAGTCAAGGATTGTTGTACATCAGGCAGAAATTTCCAAAAGTAAGCATAGAAAAATTTAAGAGTAGACTCTTGTTGGCCTACCAATAAGGAACCAGTCAGAAATTAAATTGTTAACTCTGTATTGACCAATACAGAACTCACAACTTGGAGAGATTTGTGAATTTTCCTGGGTGTCAAGAAATCATTAAGATAAACTGATATATTCATACAGAGCTATAAAATATAATATATCACTAAGTCTCATTCCTGCATTCATATCTGGATTTCTTCTTGCCAAACATTGGGACAGTAAATGATGTGACACAGTTACATCTTTCTACCTAAATATTTCAGCGTTGGAAAACTGTTACAGAGGCAAATGGGAGTATTGATTATCATTAGAGTTTAATTCAAGATGTACCCAAATAAAGTTTTATTTTTTTTTTAGGGATTTATTTATTTAGAGTTTTATTTATTTTATTAATATTAAAATAAAGGTTTTCTTTTAATACTGAGCATAAAGACTGACCTGACCACTGCTTAACACTAATCAGGTTTCAACTAAAGAAATTAAACAATTATGGAATATGCATGATCTCTTCAATTACACCAGTTAACATAAAATTTGGAATTGAAAAGGGAGTAGGTGTTCTATATAGTATTTTATAGGCTGAATTTAAATATGTATTCCGGAATAACTCATCATGTTAAGTTATAAACCCTTAAATTATTTTGTTCCATCATTCCTGGAACCAACAACATACATTATTACATCTGTATGTTTGCTTATTCACATCTGATTTACATTGTGATATATGCTATAGATTTATATTTGATACAAAACAGTAGACTGATGTCATTTCACATCAAGTCAGGTATGTATAGACATGTCAGTGGGTCATGTGAGTAATATGTGATGAAATTTTCTTCAGTACGAGTTCAGCTCTTTTTGCAGTGTTTTTTAACTGTGGTAGTGGTTTTATCATAGCCCACCGGGCTGGTCTAGTGGTTAACACGACATCGCAAATCAGCTGATTTTGAAGTCAAGAGTTCTAAGGTTCAAATCCTAGTAAAGGTAATTTTTTTTATAAGATCAAAGTAGTTATTTTTTTTAATACTAGATTGTGGATACCAGTGTTCTTTGGTGGTTGGGTTTCAATTAACCACACTTCTCAGAAGTTGTCGAACTGATATTGTACAAGACTGAACTGAGATTGTACACATCCTCATTCATCCTCTGAAGTTATACCTTATGGTAGTTCCGGAGGATAAACAGATAAAGAGAGAGTGCTTTTATCATAGACATATTACAAAGAATGTTTCATACAGGATGCCATAAATCTAGTGAAAGATTATGACAGAACAACTTTTGGCATTATTGTATTGAACATCAAGTTCTGTTACATGTGTGTGTTTCGCACTGTTTTATTGCACTCCAAGGTGAAACAATTTTACAAAGTATGAAGCTCAGCTGATGAACTCTACACGTATATGAATGAAATGAAAAATGAATAAAGTATTGCTAAAGTATAGTACTTGTTAAAGTACTATACTTTAGCAACAAAATAATGTAGTATTTATTTTTCAATATAATCCTCGTTTACACTGATAAACTTTTCCCAATATGTAACAAATTTTTGCACTCCATCACTGAAAAATCCTGGTGGTCTTTTTTGGGAACCATGTGGCCACAGCTTCTTTTACCTCATCGTCAGTGGTGTAATGATAACGTTTGAGATTACTCTTGAATGAGGGGAGAAGTGGAAGTCGCACAGAGACAAATCCAGTGAGTATGGCGGATGCGGAATAGGCTCAACTTCAGCTTGCCAAGGGCCATCAAGAGCCTACGCGGTACCCACAGATTTTACAGTAACCCAATCGCTCTCGATAACATGGCCTACTCCATTCTTTAGATATGCCTAACTTAACAGCAATGCAATGCTGGGTAATTCACAGATCACTTTGAAGCAAATCATCCACCTCCTTTTGATGCTTATCATCAGTCACAGAAACTTGGTCATCTGCTGCGAGGTGTCTCCAATTGTCGTATTACCAGCTTCAGATTCGTGAAATTTCATTGCCCTCCTATTCGCAGTACTCCTGTCAACAGTTTCACTGCCATATTTATAGGATTTTTTCTGTTGTTAAAAATTTTATCACTGTGCGCTGCTTTAACCCGTGTTTACATATTAGCCATATTTGACTCCATTTTAACGGCTACTGAAAACAAACCAGTAAATGGATTTCAATGCATTATAGCAGGTTTGTAAAGAATTTTAGCTGTCATGGGCTGCCAACTCGATAATATCTTTTGTCTCTGTATACTAGCATGCAAAATTTATCAGTCGAGCATCTTAATTTAAGTGTTAAGTATTTATAAATTAAAACTTAATTATTTTTATAATTAATTAGATGTTCCTCTAATATTTCAATTTTCTTTCATTCTTTAAAATATTTTGTATTTTACAATGGATAAAAATCAAAGTTTTATGAATTCTCCAAATATTTTTTGTTACATCTGCATTGAATTTGCCACAAAATGTCAATGAAAACCAGTATCATATCCGCTTACAAACATTATTTTGACTGTTCCTTGGGAGACCGAGATAAATCCTGGGCTACAACACATGTAGCATGGACATCAATTGCTATGTTAAACTAACCAAGTAGTTAAAAGGAAAAAAAGAGAATTTGCCGTTTAGTGTACCTATGATTTGGCGAAAGTCTATTAACCGTTATCATAATTGCTATTTTTGGTTAACAAATGTTACCAATTTCAATTCAAATAATAAAAGCAGTATCACATACCCAAATGTTTTTTCAGCTATGAGACCAGTACTTCATGGCATTGATCTACTGATTCCGATCGCTCCAACTTCTTGGAAACAAATCTCTGATTATCCAGAAGGCTCACCTGAAGAATCCTCAACTTCAGTAGATATTAATTACATTCTAGAACAATCAAATTTTCAATCTAACCTCATTACACAGATAGAACGAAGCAACCTAATTCGTGACTAGTATTTGTTAAAACAACATGCAGAACTCCTAGGTTCATGTCTTAAAGAATGGAATTTATTAAACAAGGATACTAAAATTTCAGTATACAGAAATCAAAATGAAAATTTTCTGAAATATTTTAGAAGAGATAGTTTAATTTGTTACTGCTGTGATTTTAGGGAGCCAATTCTGAATAGGACACTGAATATCTTATTCATGATCTGTGTTTATTTATATTCATCAAACAGAAGCTTAAAGTGTGTTGCATAACTCAAATAAGTTTTCTTCCATACCAGCAGCACATGCTGTAGGAATGAAAGAAACGTGCTGTACGAAAGAATGTCAAAATTTTAAAAGTAATACACATGGCAAATCATTGCCAACCTGAGAGCAATAGCTTCTTGTCAGTCTCCAGTGTGGCTTTACAAAATATATTTGTCTGTTGTATTTCTGGGATATTTGGGCTGCAGATAAACACAATGCAGTTAAAAACTGGCCTAAAAGAAATAATTCTACCCCAGGAAAGGAAAATGTTGTCAACATGCTCCTTATCGAAGACCATATTATTTTACCACCTCTACACATAAAACTAGTCATGATGAAGAATTTTGTAAAAGCATTAGATAAAGATGGAGGTAGCTTTACATATTTAGCTGAGGTTTTTTCACGATTGAAAGTGAAGCCAAATTAAAAGCGGAAATATTCATTGGGCCATAAATAAGAAAATTAATTTGTGAAAATATATTTGATATTTTCACAACATAAACTGAATCCTTAAGAACTAGCAGCATGGAAATCATTCAACAATATTGTGCTATATTACTTGGAAACAAAAAAGCTGAAAACCATGATCAGCTTATAAATGAACTCTTAGAGAATATAAAAATTTAGGCTGACATTTGAAAATTCATTTTTTACATTGTCATTTGGATCTTTTCCCTTTAAATTTGAGTGACATCAGCAACAAACAAGAAGAAAGGTTCCATAAAGATGGGTTGAATCTATGATGAGTGACTATTGCTGGATGATAAAAAGAGAAGACCTCACTGAACAAGGGGAAATAAGAAAAAGGAAATTTAAATAAACATGAATGTCTGCAAAATAAAGGTAGGGGTTATTTTAATTGTAATTATTATTATTTTTGTACTCCATTATTTAATAAGTTTCTTAATATTTTAAAGGGTCATAACTAAAAATGTGAGGGTGATGAAAAACCAATTTCATTTTAAGATTCAGGATAAAAAATACATTCCAATTCACAACTTTTATGTAAATTCCAAATTATTATTTTTTTTGTTGACCTGTTATGAATATAAATGGTGGATTTCAATAATTTCAGTTATAACATTGCCAAAGGAGTTATTTTACCTATTCCTCAAACTAATCGATACAAAAATTTCACATAATCAATTCATGAGTATTAAAATTTAGGTAATTAGGAATGTACAGTAATTAAAATGTACTGAACAAAACTATAAAGGGATGATGAAGCATCAATAATTAATGGATTTATTCACATTGTTATGACAAGTGATTATAAAATAACAGCCATGAATAACCAGATAGTCCAATTATATAGGCTAACAAAGTTTTTGTCACAAAACAATAAATTGACATTCTAAAAGTATTTTTTCCCCTGATTTCAAAAATGTTCTCAGAATTTTTCTGTCACCCTCTGTTTTGTTATTATGCCCTATTTATCATTACATATTATGATGAACATAATATTGTTAGTGGAACAAGTGTTAGGAGAAGACCAATTTGGTTTCAGGAAAAGTATAGGAACAAGAAAAGCAATTTTAGCACTCACAATTAACAGTAGGTGGAAGATTTAACTAAAACAAACATACATGGCATTTAAAGATTTATAAAAGGCATTTGATAATATAGACTGGAATAAAATACTCAGAATTTTAAAATATTTAGGGTACAAGTACAGAGATAGAAAAACAATTACTAACATTTATAGGAACCAAACTGCAACAGTAATAATCGAAGAACATACAAAAGAAGTGGTAACAAAAAAGGGAGTCTGACAAGGATGTTCCCTGTTCCGTTACTTTTTAATCTTTACATAGAACTAACAGTTAAAGAACAATTTAGCACCTGAGTAACAGTGCAACGTGAAAAGATAAAGTTGCTACGATTTGCTGATGATATAGTAATTCTAGCAGAGAGTAAAAAAGATTTAGTTGAAACTTTGAATGGCATGGATGAAGTTCTACATAACAACTACTACATGAAAATAAACAAGAACAAAACAAAAGTAATGAAATGCAGTAGAAATAATACAGATAGACCACTGAATATAAAAACAGTAAGAGAAGATTACTGAGGTATAAGATTTTGTTATTTGGAAAGTAGAACTACTAAAGATGGACAAAGCAGGAGTAACGTAAAATGCCAAACAGCACAGGCGAGACAAGCTTTCAGTCAGAAATATAATTAGCTTGTATCAAAAATTAATTTAAACATCAGGAAAAGATTTCTGAAAGTATGTTTGGAACATAGCTTTATATGGAAGTGAAACTTGGACAATCTGAGTACCTGAAAAGAAAAGATTAGGTTTTGAAATGTGGTGTTACAGAAGAATGTTAAAAATCAGATGGGTGAATAAAGTGACAAGTGAAGACATGATGCGGCAAATCGATGAAAAAGGATTTGGAAAAATATAGTTAAAAGAAGATACAGACTTAAAGGCCACATATTAAGGCATCCTGGAATAATCGCTTTGATATTGGAGGGACATGTAGGTGGGAAAAATTGTGCAGGCAGGCAGCGTTTGGAATATGTAAAACAAATTGTTAGGGACATAGTAGATGGTGTATACTGAAATGAAACGAATGGCACTAGGTAGGGAATCTTGGAGAGCTGCATCAAACCTGTCAAATGACTGAAGACAAAAAAAAAAATTGTTACATATTATTGTTAAGGACTTTCAGTACAACAGAATTGTTATTTGTAATAGATACTTATAGAGATTAGTCATAACTGAGTACAGTAATTATGTTTGTGACTTATGATTCAGAAATGTGTCACAACTATGGCTAATCTTAAGAATTGCCAGTTTCAGACAGAGTGCATTCACACATTTCTGTTAGTAAGCATTCAGATGTTTCTCTAAATTTGTTGAGTTTTGTATTTCTTTGTTAATTTACAATTAAGTAATTTTTATGCATTTAAAATAACAAGAGGCGCAATGCCTAGAAACTTTATAAATAAACCAGACTCTTTTCATTACATTTGTGGCAAGTTAATGTTAAAAAATTAACCGTGCATATTTATTCTATACATTAAAAAGTGTTACAAACTTTATTTCGGATGTAAAGTTGGTGACCAAGATAAGAACTAGGCTCCTCATTATTCATTACTTGTGTCACTTTTCTTTCAAAACGGGTTAATAAAGGATCTCGATGCATGAAATTCGCTGTGCCAATGATCTGAAGGGAACCAAGAGATCATAGTACAGACTGTTGCTTTTGTTTGACAAATGTTTGCAGTAAAAATAAAAACATACTATAAAATACCACAATTTACCATCTGCTATAAGACCTGTTCCTCACAGAGATGAACTGCCACTGCCAAAACCTCCTGAAAGTATAATGATGAAAACAGAAAATAAATCTGATAACAGCTGTGATGATTTTACTAGTGATCCTTCATTTCAAGCTTCAACTTCTGAGCCTCACCTTTTTATTCAGGATGATCTTAATGACCATGTTTGAGACTTGAATATTTCTAAAAGTCAAGCTGAACTTTTGGGCACCAGATTAAAAGGTTGGAATCTCCTCTCACAATACAAAAGTTACTGCATTTATAAATAGACAAAATGAATTTGAAAACTGTTTTTCTGTTGAAAATGAAGTTGTTTTCTGTAATAATATTGATTGTCTTATGGAAGCCCTTGGTCACGAACATAAAATAGAGGAATGGTGTTTATTTATAGATTCTTCAAAAAATAGCATGAAAGCTGTATGTACTTCTCCATATTGGAAACAAATTTCCGTCTATATCACTTGCCCACGCTGCCAAAATGAAAGAAATTTATGAAAGCATGGAACTGTAACTGTTACTGAAAAAAATAAATTGTAAACAATTTGAATAGCATATCTGTTTTGATTTAAAAGTTATTGTTTTTTTACTTCCGGAATCACCATTAAGATATATCATCAGAGGATGAGATGAATGAATTATAGCATGTGTGAAAAATGTCATGCCTGACCAGGATTCAAACCCGGGATGCATTTCTACTGGAACTACAGCTTGAAGAAAAGAATGTTGAAAACAAATTGTTGATTGATCCAAAAAGAGTGTACTTGGCTCGACTTCAGATTAAAACTTGATCTTATGAAGATCTTTGTCAAAGCTATGGATCGAAATGGGTCAGGATTTGCTCATTTAAAAAATAAGTCCCTAGAATCAGTGATGCTAAGATTAAAGAAAAAATATTCATAGGACCACACATATGGGAACGGATAAAAGATAATAACTTTGACAATCAACTGAATGAGGCCGAAAAATCTGCTTGGACATCATTCAAGAGCGTCTGCAAAAACTTTTTAGTAAATCATAAGGAAAAAAATTACAAAAAAATAGTAGGTGATATTTTAACATCATATAAATTCATATTGCACCCCAATATGTCACTAAAAAATCCATTTTTTGCATCCCACCTGGATTTCTTCCCAGAAAATATTGGAGCAGTTAGTGACAAACATGGGGAGTGGTTCCATCAGGGCATTTCAACTATAGAAAAGTCATATGAAGGAAAGTGGGATCCAAACATGCTTGCAGACTATTGTTAAATACTTAAAAGAGATAGACCTGAAATAGAATAGAACAAAAAAAAGAAAATATGGTGAGAAAACTGACACTTTCATGCATAATGTAGTTTATGCATTCATAAAATACATGCTTATCTAGAAAGGAAACTAAAAAAAATTTAAATAACTTGTGACTCAAAAACATTACATCATAGAGAAAAACCAGTTACATTTTTAAATTCAGCATAAAAATAATACGCATTAAAATTTTTATGACAAAAAAAAATAATTTTTTGTTGACCAGTGTTATACATACAGGTCTGCAGACAAAGCAAGAAGTTTTTGTCCACAGATAAAATGACTGTAAAATGAGTTATTTTAACTAGCAGTTACTGATCTCTATCAAATAAATACATTGGTTATTAATAAATTTTTGACTTTCAGCAAGACACTTTTTACATAAAAGATGGAAGGATTTAACAATGTATGTGACAGAGGCTCTTTTTTTCTATTTAGCCTCTGGAACTACTGTAAAGTATTATTTCAGAGGATATGTATGAATGTGAATGAAGTGTAGTCTGGTACAATCTCAGGTTGACCATTCCTGAGAAGTGTGGTTAATTGAAACCCAACCACCAAAGAACACCAGTATCCACGATCTAGTATTCAAATCCATACAAAAGTTACCTTTACAAGGATTTAAACCTTAGAAATCAGCTGATTTGCGATGTCAAATTAACCACTAGACCAGCCCAGTCATACTCTATTAAAAACATAATAAATGGTTTAAAAACAGATTAAGTCTTTATCACTCATGTTTTGCTAATTTCAGCGTTTTAATAAATTTCTTTATATTCAAAAGTTAGTGAATCTTTTAAAAAAGATGCCACCCTTAGAAAGAAGGGTAGCATCTTACTCGTAAAACTTATGGATAAATTTTACATTTCTCTATCTATAAGCTGGCAACACTGCGTTTAGGTTAGCTATTCATAACAGTTAAAATAACCATGTTACTTTAAAATAACCACTTACTTTAGCACACATTCCCTTGTGTTGTGTTATAGAGGTAAGTATGTGTTTACTGCATTCATTCTGTACATAAATCTTTCAAATGCAAGTCAATTAACATTTCCCCAGTAAGTAACTTTTCCCACTAAGTCAACATTACATGAGAGTTTATATATTTTACCAAAATTTAATTTTTTAAGATTCATATTATTCCTCTGTACTGTTAAATTATATTTAAATTCTGTTAAATAAACTATCTAGTAAAATATTGAGATAAGACATATCTTAATTTAATTTTTTGTGAAAGTAACAAGTGTGATCTCACATCCTCAGCAGTCATGTTTGAAATAATTCTGTTATTACATAATAGAAATTTAAAAATAAAAATACTATATTAACTACAATTGTTTATTAATTTACACAAGTGTATCTGTTGCAGTTTTTATAAAATAATCATCTCCCTCAAATGCTGTCCAATAGTTTATCAAATTGAACTTTTGTTTGTGTTTATATAATATATATATTTACACATTATGTAATATTGTTCTAATAGATTTAATTTTATGTCATATTTATTAATTTCTAACATTTTTAAATTTGTGTTATTATCAGAAATAGAATGTTTATTATTTTTGTAATTTCTATAAAGTTTATGAAATCTAGTTTTAAAGGATCTATTTGTTTTTCCTATATAAATATCATCAAAATCACTATATTTAATTTTGTAAAGTATGAAATTTATGTAATCATTTCAGTCTTATTTTTTAAAATCAGTTAACAAATAGTCGAGTTATGGAAGAAAATTGATGTTGTAATAAAAACAATTGGTATTCAATTGAATAGAAAATAAAGTGGCGAACATAAAAACAAACAAAAAATTACATCAATTTTCTCAACCGATTTAAAAAAATAAAATTTCATTTTGTTCAAAATAAAAGGCTTAATATTTTAGCAATAACATAAATTTTGATAAAACTAATATTTGTGGAGATATAACAGATTGAAAAATAAACATGGCCGCCAGTTTGTAATTTGCAAAGATATTTAAGTCCTGATTTTTTGCTAATTTTGAAACTTTATTACAAAGACGCTTACCAAATATTAATGTGATTTGTTTATTATCTGAATTTGACATATAAATTTTTATATAAAAAATAACAAAATGGCAGACAGAAGGAGATCGAAGGAGAAATTGCCAGTTATCCTAAGGATATTTATTGGTTAGTCCTACAAGCAGAATCAGAAAAAGAATAAATAAACCCATCATTTTAGAAACACTCTGTAATAATTGATAACCACTATAAAAGGAAGGTAGTAACAATTATTTTTATTACTTCAGGGAATAAAGTAAATTTAAAAGAATAACACAACGGGACACAACCGCTAATCGTGGATTAATCATTCACAGAGATTTATAAGCAAATGATTTTTTGAATTGAAACACATAATTAAATTTAATTTCTAAAAATTAATTCCTGTTTGTACACATATTTGTGTGTTCTGGTGAAAATAATTTATGAGATATTTAAATGGGAATGATAGTTTAATTTAGAGGCACCAAGTGTTAGTCTAAAGAACTACATCTTGACATAATGCCAAATCCATAATGTATAGATTTTTTTTTTATTTATTAATAATAAATAGAATCATCTATAATGTTTGACTCGGACAGAAATATAATAAATTAAAAAATATCACAAAGTAGGAAAACGTATGCAATCTGAACAGTTCTATTTTCATATTATACCATCTTAAGACAATAATGGAAAATTTAAATTATCTTACTCATAAATCGAAAAACATCTGATTTTTAGCATTTCTCATTTATGAAAGCTCCTCAAATGCTAGACAAACTGAAAACTAACATCGAAAATGTGATTTCAAACGCTACAAGTATTACAAAAAGTAACTCAAACATTACAAATGGCTAAGAGCAAAATCCAGTTTAGAAAACGATCACTTTCAATATTTACTATAAAATTACAGTCATGTGGGTCACACCAAATTATGTTCCTTTTAACTAAAAATGACTATTCAAGATAATCCACCAAATGCTAAGTTAAAAAATTGCTTTCATGCAGGTTCTTTCATATCGATTAATAAAAAAAAAACACTATTAAAAAGTTAATAATAATAATAATAATGACAAAATTAAAATATCTTTATACACTGTGTATATTTTATACATACAAATATAATGATTATAGCCATAATATAAATAAGGTAAAAAAATAATAAAAAAAGAAACAAATATATTTTCTTTTGTTTTCAATTTTTTTTTTTATACAAATTTTAAAGTAATAATAATAATAATAATAGTAATCTATATTTTATATAATAATAAAGTCCATTGATAAAATGCACATCTAATTACTTTTTTTTTTCATTATTAATAATAAATAAATCACAAACTTTGCATTTATGATTACAACAAATAATATACTAAATTATGTTGATGAAATTAAGTCATTTCTAACTGATAATAAAATTAAGAAAAATATAACTAAAAAAAAAAAAAAAAAATATTAAATTAAAAAAATATATATATATATATATATATTTATATAATACAAAGATTATAAAGACCAACGACTTTTTTCAATTTTTTTTTTTTTTTTTTTTTTTAATTTTTACAACAAAAAATTACTGAAAAGGATAGAATATTATCATTAATATTTAACACTGACAATTATAATATTATCAAAAAAGAAAAATAAAATAATAAAAATTAATCATAAAAATAAACACCACTGATAGTTATAATAATAAAAGCAATTGCATGATATTGCTGTAGCAATTATAAATTACAGTTTTTTAAAAATTATTTTTTTTTTTTTATTTGCATATATTCTTATTAAGATGTATTAATATAAATTATATGTATACGAATATATAATACGCATAAATACGTTATCTATTTGTAAGTATACATGAGTGTACAATATCTAATGTATTTAATATATTACTATTATCGTTATTATAATTTTTATTATTTATACATTTAAATTTATATTAAACCATTACAAAAAAAAATGAATTAATTTTTTAAATTATAAATGTACAAAAAAATTGGATTTAATTTTTTTTTTTAAATGCTTTTGTTTTTTTTTTTTTTTATTAATAATTTAAGTTATAATTTTATATATACATATATGTATTTTAACATTTTTATTACAATTATAAACTTTTTTTTTTGTACAAAAAAAAAGGAAAAAAAAAATGTTTTTTAAAACTATCTTTGATTATTTATTTACTTAAAAAAAAAAAGAAAAAAATTAATAACAATAAAATAAAGCCTCGATGAAACAAAACACACTATAAACTTATTTATCCAAATTACAAATATAAAAAAAAAACCTCTAATTCATATAACTTTTCTTTTGTGAAAAAGAAAAAAATATATAATCTCTATGCTAGGTGCAGTACAATCAAAACAATCATTACAGGTTAGGTTCACAATATAACTTTGGTCATTTTTCAAGCAAAAACATTAAATATTAGGGAAAAAATTGTTTCAAATTTTTTCACACATTTTATAACATTCAGACCTGTGAAACATTAATACCTTTTTTAACTATTACTATTTCAACTTGTCTGCTAATGAATATCAAAATAAATTTTATAATCATCAACTAAACTACAGTAATTGGATCATCTGCTATATTAAGTTATCGCTTAATATAATATTTATTAATCATATGAATGTCAATCAATTGGGATCTTACCATATTTTTTAACCTGATCACCTTTTCAGCTCCATAGAGTACAAATCCCGTAAAATATATAGAATTTTTATCAAAAAAATGCAGTTATTGCTCAGTACCGCCACAGAGGTATGTAAATATATATATATATTTTTAATACTTAAATTTTGCATTATTTCAAATAATACATTTCAGCTGATTTTGGATCGCACATACATTATTTTATAAAATATTTTCACTAAAATATAATAACAATTTTGAACAAAACAATTAAGTAACTGATAGGTAGACCATCACTTTCCATAATCATTGATCCTGTTTATCGGATTATTGATTTTATTACTGTTAAATTTAACTCTATTAGGTTTTCCATCTCGAGAAAGTCAAGAACTAAAGAGCCAGTCTATAATTTATATTTGGTAGGAGCCTGTCTATCTACAAATTCCTCAGATGAGATGTTACTTTTTTCTGGTGGTTGCACAATCGGGTGATCATAAGAAATTGATGTGTGAATTTCTTAGATCAGATACCCTAAAAAGTTACCAATCGGTATAAAAATGAGATTGACAGAGTTTCGGCTTGATCGGATAATGTTAGGACCTATCCCATTAACAATAAATAATTAAAAAACTACTATTTTTCTCAAAAAATTGGGGTATTTTCGCTATAAATTTGCTTTATTGAAGGAACATTTAAAAAAATTTTTGTAGAGAATATTCCTGGCTTCAATTTTCACTCTTACAAGTGTACAAATTGAAAGATATAAGAATTTTTTATTTACCGCATCTGGAAAATCGACTTGTTAAAATTTGCTATAAGTATGATAAAATTACTTTTAAACTACTTTAAATTACTTTTAAACTACTTTAAATTACTTTCTTACTTACTTAATTACTTACTTTAAATTCTTTGCATTACTAACATTTCGATACAAGTTTTTTAAATGTATATATTTTTTGTTTTCCAGAGCTGTAAGTACTACTGGATTCAGAACCTTCGACCTCAACTTCAACTTACAAGTTCAAGGCAGACATTTTTGATTCGATATATATCCCGTTAAATTACTGGTAGTAAGCGATCAAGTTTTACACAGTTTGTTTTACAATAAACAGCAAGTTAAACTATAAATCAGATGCTGCATGACTCAAAAGACAGGAAGTTTTACTTTTTTGGCAGAAAGCTAAGATACCGACTAAAGGTTGTAATGCAAAGCTCGATAAACTCCCCTAGGAATAAAGAAAAATGCATAAAACGCAACCCAACTGTAAGTCAAGCTCAAAGTGCGAGTGTGGAAGCTTTTAAGTCAAGCCTTGATGACCTGTTTGACACCAGGAAGCGCTGATGTACACAAACGAATGTAGTTTTTGTTCATTCAGAGAACAAAAGGGACATACTGGCTGCATGGGAGAGGTTAAATGAAATTTCTACAAGCAGAAGAATAAAGAGCACACAGAAAAGTGGCTGAGATGGTCAGCTGGAAAAATCAAAAATAAAACCAGTAGATGATGAAGATGTATAAATGGAACTTTTAAGCACAAACAGTGCCTCAGGAAAAAAAAAACCAAGCATAAGGAAAACTTTCAGACACAGATATCTACATTTCACAATCTAAAAAAATTACAGTCAATGCTCGATTTAACAAACCCTGACTCAACAGACTTTCAATTTAACAGATTGGCTAAAACATTTATATAAAATTATATTTTATGTATATAAAACAGCTTGAAAATTCCATCAAATATTTAGAATTTACATAAATAAAATCAGTTTTAGTTTTACACACAATTTAAAAAAAAAAAGGATTAATTTCACATTAAGTGACACATTAACTTATACATACGACAAGTAATATATTTCGTGTTGGTGTCACTGCAAACTGCCCATGCTTACTTCATCGATGCCAAGCCCACAGATTGTCATTAATGCTTCTTCTAATAGTAGTGTCTGGGTCTACCATGTTTATTTGTTGTTTAGAATCAGTTTGGTTTTCTCCCTCCTCCTGTTAGAATTCTGATTGTAATTTGAGAGTTAGTTTCCTATACTGTATTTAAAAGTTTAGTTTGCTTAAATTAAAAGTTATCATTATTATTTATTTTAATTAATTTTTTTGTTAAGTTTAAGATCTTAAAATGTCTTCAGATAAGTCTATCGGTACAGACGTCAAAAGGAAATTATGTTAGTTTGTCCATCGGACAGAAACTAGTGTTTCAAGTTTATGTGAAGAATATGTAATTAAAAAACAGACTGTTTCAGGTATTAAAAAATCAAAAAGAAAAGTTGTTAAATTTTCATCAACTTTTTCTTTTGGAAATTTAGAAAATGAATGAAAGCACATGAAACTTACAACTAAAATTTGGAAGATTAAGAAAAATACAAAGTGCAGCAATGAAATTTGCACTTCATTAACAGATGCAAAACTTTGAGACCAGTGACGGATGGCTATCCTGATTGTGAAACAGACATGTTTTAAATAATCATGTGATGCCTAGGTAAGTTGGTTATGCACCCATGAAAGAAGTGGAACTGTTTAAAGTTAAATGAACTCGTAAAAGATGAATCACTGCAATTGTACTATATACAACAGTGAAAAACCAGTGTATTTTGGAGATCACTTCCATAAAACACTCAAGCTCTAAAGCATGAAAAAATTTTCCAGGCCGTAAATTAAGTACAGACTATCTGCTCGTTTTTGCACAAATGCAGATGGAACACATCAGCTTAAGTTGACCACTGTCAGTAAATCAGCAGGTCCATGTGCTTTAAAAAATATTAAGAACCTTCTTTCTGTTAATTATTAAAACTCAAAAAAAAAAGGATAGTTTAATTCAAGCATTTTCGAAGAATGGTTTTTCATAATTTATTACTGTCATTCATCAATTTCAAGAAGATGTTCTAAAAATACTAGCTGGAAACGTGAAAGATATTTTTTTATTTTGGATTACGCCACCTGCACGTACTCCTCCCAATAAGCTTGTAAGCAATGACAGCAACATTAAGTGCTCATTTTTGTCAGCTGTTACATCACTAATTCAGCCTAAGGACCACGGGGTGATAGTTGATGTAAAAAATTCAGTGTTACCAGAGGAGGAGAAGAATTTAATTGCAGATAAATGAGGAGAAAAAACACTTCAAAATATTAAAAATTATTCTATGAAGTGGGCAATTTTTAATCTAAATGATGCATGGAATTTACTGAAAAAGACAACCTTGGTGATTGTCGGGGGTAAACTGTTTGTAACTTGTATGAATAATGAACAAGAATTGAAAAATTATCCCATTTAAGCTTTTTTTTGTTTAACCTCCAGAACTACCGTTAAGGTATATCTTCAGAGAATGAGATGAATGAATTGTAGCATGTCTGAATAATGCCATGCCTGACCAAGATTTGAACACAGGACCTCCAGATGAAAGGCAGAGATGCTAGCAGTCCCTCAAACTCTACAAGCTTAAGGGAGAAAACATACAAGAAAATAGATTAGTTAAAGCACTTTGGAAGAAGCTTTTTTTTTTTTTGGACAAAAGAAGTCGATTCTTTATTACACCACTAACCTTTTTCAAAATCTTCAACATTTCAGCTCATTTCTTATATTCCAATCTGGATGTTTGTAATGAAGACATAGATTTTTTTGAAGGGACAGGGAATTATCAACATTCCAGGGTTATAAATGCACAGCCAAAAGGAGTGTCAAAAAAAATTCAATCTAATATGCAAACATAAAAAAGATGAAGAGCAGAAGCAGTATGTATTGTAAGTATGTGTTGAATGCCAAAAATTATTCACAGACATAATGTGATCTACCCTTCTCAAAACATCTTACTTGATTCTGCGAACTCGATGTGAAAAATCAAAAAGCAAAATCCAACTAACCAATTTGACCTACCTATCTATTTCACTGTTGTGAAAATTTAGACATAAAACCTGTTCTGATATTACAACTAGAATTTCTGAAGATTGTTTTAATAATAATATTTTTAATTCAATATGGTTTGATTATAATAAATAATCAACTCATACATAAATATCTTTTTTCTTTCTCCCCATCTATCCCAGTCCTTTTAATTAAAAAACACCTTAACTTCAACTGTTTGGTGCTAAATAACTGCTAAAACTAAATAACAAAAAATTATCAACTTTTGTGTCATTCATTTTTTTTTAAAGTTGATTTTATGGCTCTGGCCTACAAAAAACCCATATATCTTCTGATCTGTATGTTTGTCAAACAAGATGTGGCAGTAAAAATTGAAGCCAGGAACATTCTCTTCTAAACTAAAAAAAAAAAAAAAAAAAACCATGCTCTTAAAATAAATCATTCTAATTTTATAGAAAAAAACCCTAATTTTTTTTAGAAAAATAGCTTTTTTTTATCTTTAGGGTTGTTTAGGCGGGAGTTAACATTAACTGATTGAGCTGAAACTTTGACAATCTCATTTATACACAAATTGACAACTTTTTTGAGGTTCCTTATGAAGGTAAAACAAAAAAAATTTTCCCGTACATCTTATGATCACCCTACCGCATAATGAGCTTAATAGTTTTATGTGGCTTCTAGATAAGAAACAACCTCAAAATCATCCAGCATAAAATCAATAATATTTCATATTCTACAAGATTAAGTAACAAATTGAATAATTCTCCATTACATTATATAATTAATTACTCATATATTTTAACTAATGCAAAATCAAAACTATAGAAAAGCTTGTATCGATAAAAACAAAAATTAATATTAATAAAAACTATTCTGCATTTTATAAAATGAAAGCACATGGTATTTTTGTTTACAAAACGTATTCAGAGATGAACTTACCCAGACGATTGACACATATTTGTTTTCTGGTTATTCAACAAAGAGCATTATTATTTTGATGTATATATTTATATGTATATTATTAAATGTGCAAAAATTGTAACAAAATGTTTATTTCACCAGCATTTCATTTCATTTTAGTGAAATATTTCAGTAAACAATGGGAAAAGAGCTCTATATTGCTAAAAAAATGTGTTTGTTAAGGCGTGTCCAGACTTGATACAATGTCGTGAAACATTGTATCTGAACAGTATCCATATTGTATCGAAACAGTTCCGATACTTTACAGATACATGTTTCTGAACTGTTCGTATACTGTTTCGAAACAGTAATGAAACATTTGGGATACAAAAATGAGTTGTTTGTTCAATGTTCTTGTTTCCCGTCAATTTGGAAAACACAAACATTTGTATCAGATGTGGATGTGTACTAGTTGTTATTGCTTCTGCTTCACTTAATTAATTTAGCTGTTATTTTTTCATATAATTTAAAAACTAAACAATAAATTTGTAACTTATATTGTCAGGGAATTTGTACAAAACTGTGTTTTAGTATTAATTGTGAATTGTGTATGGCGATTAACAAAACAGAAAAAATGAGCATGTGGTCTCAGCAGAGTATTTTAAATCTGATTGAAGATATTCATTGTTCTCCTCGTTTACGGGACGTCACTGCTAGTGAGTATAAAAACAAACGACGCTTTAGAAACATTATTGAAGAAATATGAAGTGACGTTACCAGACATTGAAAAAAAAATTCAATTCGAGTCAAAAAAAAAGAAAAAGACTTCCACCATAATTAGTACCATCCATAAGCACTTGTCTCATCCACCACAGTCTCCTTTGTCTGCGGTTTTTAAGTAAAATGTACAAACTGGTTGCACAAATTCCAGCTACAACTTCACTTGACATGTTTATGAACACAAGTGTTAGTCTGGACGCGTGACAATGTATACGAAGTGTTCCCGCTCAGTTGTCAATTGTTCAGATATATTGTATCGAAATCGTTTCAATACAGTATGGATACTGTTCAGACACAATGTTTCGCGACATTGTATCAAGTCTGGACGCGCCCTTATTCAGCAACAAAAAAATATATATCTTTAAAATTAAAAAGAATTTATTTGTTCAATAAAACAAAATACAAAATAAATTAATGTTATAAATTAGAAACAAAAAAAAAAAACATTTAAGATTATAATTAAAATAAATAATTAACATCAATCGTAACTGAACTCATTTTAACTTAATTTTAGTAGTCATTGTGATGAGATGGAGTATGAGATTGCAGTACAATGCTGCAATTTCACACAGTAAAAGGCTTTTGCTAAAGAAATAAACCTAGGAGTAAAACTGTTAAAATGGGAGGGAGAATTTGATAAACTTTTTTAATAAAAATATATTAAAAATTAAAGAAATATCTTGCTCAATTTGCTTGAAAATATGTTTACTATTTTTTTTTTTTTAACATATGGCTCATTTGTTGATAAAAATTGATATTATTTAATCTTAAATCGCTTGATTATCATCATAATTAAACCAATTTTTGGGACGGAGTGTTAATTTATAAGTTATCTTTTATGTAAAGATGAGATGAAATAATGCATTACTGAAACAGTTGTGCAACGGTTTACGAAGTGAAATCATTGTAGAGAAATGACTCCAAGTCGCAAATGAAACAGTAAGATAAAAATTATTTTCGAGACATGAACTTTTGTAGTCCTATAATCTTCTACTTTAAAATCGTGGTGGCACATCTTACAGAAGATGGCTTGATTTTTGCTGTGAAATTTTACACAAAACTGTTGTAACTGAAACTAACTAAAATTATGCAAATAACTGTCTCTATGGTTTTATTTCATAAAAGTTACCGTGAAATTTATAAAATGTTAATATAATTATTAAACTATGAATCACGTTTAATTTTTTAAATCTTGATTAATTAAAAATTTTTCAACATTGTTACAAACAAAAGTTTTAAAGTAGATAACAAGAAAGATTATACAACACATTCAAACAACTTTTTGAAACTACTTTAGTCATACAAATTCATCATTTTATTCCACTTATATTGCCTGAAGCAGGCCAGCACTGACAAATTGCCATAAAACAAAAGAAAAAATTTTTGGACAGCAATTATGATTTATAATCGCTGAAAATAAATAACCAATACTTATAACAAACCGAATCAAATTTTGTTGTTTTAGTCTTTATGTATTATTATACTTTTTATTTTTAATTCAATTTTGTCCAACGCGATTATACTACTATTTGTTTGTAGAAAAAACAATCAAAGAGTCAGGACTATATGTTTTTTTTTTTAAGACCGTTATTAATTTACACACAAATTTCTAACCAATATAATTATTATCTATATTCTTTTTTAAGTAAATTAAAAATAATTTTTATAGATTTTTGTATACATAAAATGCATGATGTTAAGTCATTAAAACTTCGCCTGATAATGTAAAATTAAATTTTACATTTTTTATTTTTCACTTAAGAACACTACACATTGTATAAGTTTTAATCCTTACATTATTGAGATTCCTTAATGATCAAATTCTTAATACTTATTTTCTCCTTAACACTTACATTCTTTTTGTATGAGTGTTGGCCATGGGTTACACCGACGACACGTTTGGTGTTTAGCTTTCATTTATTATTGTTACGCAGTCGTCTATAAGTAAAAATTAAAGTCGCCTTAAAATTTTATATTAATTTTTAAATTTAAAGTCGCGAAAAGACAAAATTAAAAAAAATATCTGAGCTCTATTTAAGATGTATGAAAAGCGCATTCATTAAAAAAATAAAAAATCAGCATAACATTTTTTTTTTTAATCAAAAATCCATCAGACAAGGATAACAAGAAAATAAAGCATTACATCTATCTTCACAAAATTAGAATTCTTCACCGGTCTCAATTCAAAAATATTTTAACATTTCAATTTTAAACTTCAAATAAAATTACGCAGATAAATAAATAATATGAAATAAACCATAATTATTTGCTTTAACAGATAAAATTAGTTAATCTTGTTTTTTTTTTTTTTTCAGTTTAAGATGTGCTGTTGTAGACTGCAAGTAATTAACAACCATCTTGATGGTATTAAGTTCTATTAAAAAAAAAAAAGTTAACTGATGAAAACTGAAATCTCATTTAAAAAAATATACATGTATTTTTAGATTACAAAAAATTAATAAACTATATTTTTTAAACAAAAAGTCATTAAAAAATTGTCGATTATATATTAATTTATAAATATATTTAACTCTTTCACTAGTCCATGATTGTACTTTTTTGTTAATAACAATAGCACATACATGTACTGCCAACAGTTTATGAAATATATCATCATCTGAATGCTCTTAAGGAAGTATGTTTATCTGTTTAAATTCTTTCTTCCCAGCCACAAAGTGATAATTTTTTTAGGTTTTTAGTGTCAAAAAAATTGAGTTTTATGCTGAATTAAAAGGTTATTAAAAAAAACTATACTTTTAAGCAGATAGTAGGTGTAATTTTAATAGAGTATTTATTTTTATTTTTTTTGCAGCCGCAAGGTTTTTCCACAATTTTCTGTTTCCTTTCTAATAGGTTCTTATTTTGAAATGTTTGGATATAAATATAGGTTACCCTTACAAGAATATCGCATAATAGTTCACAGAAAAAATTATTAATTTATTTAGACATGTTCAAAACTTACAATTCATGAGCACATAATGCATTATGAATTTTTTTAAATATGTATATTTTTATTAAAATGTTTATTATCAACATAATTTTAAGCGCAAATATAAAAAAAGAGAGCTAACATTTATAAAAAGATTCAATCCAGCTGCATATTAGACAATTGGCGAGTAGTTAATTTCTCATTTTATAATTTTTTTTTAACAAGACACAAAATACTTTACTTGGAGAAAATACAAGATCGTATTTTCCTCGTACAATATTTATAATGTAAAGAACTAAATAAAAAAAAAAAGGTTTTGTGAACTTACAATTATTATTTATGTTGATAATGTAGTCGACATAGGACAAGGCCATTCGGATAAATAATAAAAGGATTAAGGTTATATGACTAAACTTTTGATAATTCAACAGAAAAAAAAAAGATAAATTTTCTTTTAAATAACTTGTCACAACAGTTGATCAGCGAGAATACATTTAAGCAGTAGCGTTACTACTTTTAGGGTACAAAATTTTTTTTCATTAAAAAAAAACACAACCGCTCCATCAGAACAGAATATTCTACTTAAGTCACTAAAATAGCTGCTCAAAGGAAAATTTACCATATAACAATACTTTCTAATTAAACATTGTTTACCATACCACCTCATCATCATAAGTTGTTACATCATTTTAAAAATCTTTTTTTAAAAACATATAATAACAAACAAGGTCATTGAAAATTATAAATAAGTATAGATAATGATTTTAAAAACGGTTTAGCATTATTAACATAACCGTATCGGTAATGGTATTGAAGTCATATTATTTACGTATTATTTTCTATTCACAAAAATAAACTGATAATTGATTAAATAAAAAAATAAAAATAAGCTAAGGCAATTCCAAAGTGATCCAGCCGGAATTAATTTATATTATCCTATTAAATCTGGATAAAATGCTTATAGTGTATAAAGAATAATTAAAAAATTACAATATAATCATTAAACATAATAGAATAACAAAATTATACGCAAATTTTTTACGCAAATTTTGATGAATATATTACTACTACAAAAAGGAGGAAAAGAATATATATATAACTAGAAACAACTTAAAATATTATACATATGTAGAAATATATACAGTTTCAACAGTGATTAATTATGATAAAAAAAAAAGGAAGAAAAAGAACTGTGAACATATTTATAAATAATATTTAAATTACATATTTTTTCTTTAATACTGATACCCATAAATGTTGCCCTCATTTATCTTTCTTCATAAACATCACCTCTTACTTTAATCAAAACATAATTAATCATAAAGTAATAAAATAATAATAATAATAATAATAAATATTAAAAACAGTTTATGAACCGCATTAATATTCACTTAAGTAAATATACTTTAATTAAGAAAATTTTTACTAACACCGATGACTTATTTTATTTTTATTTGTTTATTTTTAATAATAACTCTATACACAGATCATTCATTCAAAAATAATAAAATATACAAAATGTCCACTTAAAAAAAAATAAAAAAAAAAAATTTTTTAAATAAGAAAAAATTTTTAATACAAAAACGAACATTATGCCATTATAACAGCTTTAGTACTTCATAGCGATTAGCGCAGAACAACAGTAACCTTCTGAGAGTTATATATCACCACCGTATTTGTATCTGATTATCTTGCTTCATTATTAATAAAGCAAAAATGTTACGCAAAATTTTTTAACAGAACTAATATTTATAAAAATTTTAAAAATAAACATTAATGAAAATGCAGATGATGAGTGCATTTAATGTATACATGCGATTAATGCCTATAGTCAAAATGATGTTAACGCATAACCAGGGAAGTCAAAATCGCCGTAAGATTAGAAAATCTAAATACGTGTATGATCTTGATCTGTGGAAAGTATGTGAATAAGCAAAACTGAAGTATAACTTTGGATACAGTATTTAAATTTATATTTAACTCTGTTTAAAACATTAAATATATCTGGCACTCTTTAGAATTATTTAATAGTGCGTTTTTCTCAATGATATTAATTTCTAAAACAATCTACTGAAATTAATAGAAAGTAATATTTAGTTAATATATTCTGTACTTTCTCCAGAAATATCGCTTTTACAGCAATATTTATAATTATTGTCGGTATAAATGATACATTTAGAAAGAATTTTTACTACAGTTATGTAGTTTTCAATACTTAGGGAATTTGTTTTTCTCATTTTCTTTCATTAATTTTAATCATCATATATTTGCTTTAAGTAAAATAGGATAAAGAGTTTTCAATCTTCTGAAAAAAGTTTACTAAAATTATTTTTGAATACGTTAAGAATATCCAGATTTCAAGAAGTATTTTTAGTTCACACAGATAGGTAGGTAATTTAAACTATGTTTTAACTAATTTCAACGATACTGCTTAAAACCGAGACATATGAAACTACGACTATGTCTGCTTTTACTTTTATCCGGTTTTCAAAGGCTAAGGAATACATTAGAGTCCGATTCATTGATGGTGAATTCACAACAAAAAAGTCATTTACAAGAAACACATTAACAATCTCATATCCAAAACCTACATTGAATAAAAACATAATTGATGAAACGAGAAAAAAAACTTACAAATTGATGCAAAAACAATGTTACTTAAAACGTTCAAGTTGTGATGTTACAACTTATATCATTATGACTAAGAAAGACAAGACGGTACGGTTTCTGATAACTCCAGAAAGGCACCGGCAGAAATATATTATATGATAAATAAAAAACAGCACGGTTGCGTAAATGCACTATTTACTTTAAACATCTTATATAATTAAAAACAGCACGGTTGCATAAATGCACTATTTACTTTAAACACCTTATATAATTAAAAATGAACTGATAACTACATGAATTCAAAAAAAAAAATAATTTAAAATGTGCTATTTACAAAGAAATAAAGAGAAAAATATTTACAAAGTAATAAAATAAAATTATAAATACCAATTATAAATAAAAAGAATAATAATAACAACGTTCAATATATATTTTCGTATATACTATCTTCTTCTATTCACTTTTTATAATAATATTTTTCACATATGTCCAGTTAGTTAACTTGTCTCTTAATTTTTATTTTTAAAATGTTAATATTTTAAACCACTCTGATCACATTTAACTTTTTTTTTCTTTTATTTACTTGCAGACACAATTCACCAAAAAACATATTATATTATCTATAATTATACATACTTCAGACAGTGATTAGTTTAATACAATAATAATAATTATTATAATAAATACTATTACTAACAGTTTTTATATTTTTTGTTTTTAACCGTTATATTTTTTCTTAAATAATATTTTAACTTACTACATATGATCAGCTGTACTGTTGAAACGTTCAAAACAATCAGTAATTAATACACTTGATCAAACATGCATTAACACATTTTTAAAAAATAATAAAAAAACTAACAATAAACCCGACCAGATTGGCGTCACATATTTTCTGTGTTCTGTCTATTTTATTGTAATTAAAATAAACAAATACTACAAACACTATTACTATCTCTAATAATAATAATAGTACAAATATATATATATATATATATATATGCACAGTAACTTGTTAAAAGAATAACAAGAAGTTTTATATAATTGCACAATTTTTTCTTACACTTCTCTTTCCACTTGTAATTAATTAATTATTAATTATATATTAAAACCACAGCAATAGTAACAAAATAATTTTAAAATGAAACCTATATTTTACTTTTCCATTTTTCACTTCTTTTTTCCTTATGCTTCTTTCCATCTTACTACTCCGGTCACCTCGGTTGACTCATGTCAAAAAGGACTTGTGCGATCGTTCTTGAAGATTCGACATTACTTAATGCAACGCTAGCAAGATGTGGTTCATAACTTGTCAGGTACCTATTAAAAAAAATACAATTTTTTTTTTTTTTAAGATTTTGTTAATATGATTGGTAATAGAAATTACAGAAATACATATATCAAATAATAAAAAAATAAACAACCAAACACAATAACAGCAAACCTAAAAAACTAATACAAAAATTTGACTTTTTTTCCTGCTTTCTGTTATTGTCACAGTAACAGTAGTTTTATATGTGTGTGTGTGTGTGTGTTTCAAAATTATGTTACCACTCAAATGACAAATATGTTCCTGGTCATGAAATATGTATTGAAAATGAAAGTTTCCAAACCCATATCATTTATATTCTGGTCTCAGCTTGCTCGCCATCACATTCAGCACATAAAAACAAACAATTAACACCAGCATGAATACCCCGTACACACATTTCATGGAGAATGGATGATATTACAACTTCTATTCGAGCCTTCAGACCAATGATGTTGCAAACTGGGATAAATAGTCATCTCAATTGAGCAGTAACATAATTTTGAAACACTGTGTATATACATACAGAAGGAAAACAATACGCCAAAAATTAATTTAACAACATTTAATTAACTGCCAACTGCACTATAAGAATAATACTTTCATAACAAGAATAAGTTGAAAAACTAACTTAAACCAGAGAACAAGTAAACTTAAACAGATCATCCAAAAAAGGTATTTTTCACGAATTGTAGTCAATTAAAAAAGTAAAATTAGTCCCAACTTCCAACTTTTAACCTAATTATTCTTCTATGAAAAGAGGTAAAGAACCAATTAAACCAGAATACAAACTAGTAAACTTAAATCGCTCTAAAAGAAGTATTTCAAACGTACTTACTTACTTACTTTTCTAGTAAACTATTAGAAAACCGGTAATGTGCTAGTAGAAACTAGCTGTTAGGGAACTAAACTGTTTGTGTGAATCTAATAAACCAACTTCTGGTGACTGACATTCTTGATTGTTAACAATGCATTTGACCATACAAAGCAGCTTACATGTAAGCTTCCAATTCATGTCTACTCTCATTCAGAGACCCTTGTAATTCAACATACTTAACACGATGATTTTTCTAACGCTGAAAAAATTTCTTCTTCCAGTCCTCATTTAATACGAATATCAGTTATTATGTTGCATTTTTCTATATATCCACTTGGCTCAAAAAAACATTGATTTTTTCAGCAGCATCTTCAGCCAGGGAATGACCAGAAGACATAATTGTTACTTATCTGTAGAATAAGGAATTAGGTGAAACTGAAGAGTTCTGTATTAATAACCACAACTCAATTGGATGCATGCAATAGGTAGAGGTGTTCGTCATGATGCCAGTCAAATGGAAGTCATGACTGGGAGTCGCATGTCTTCCATTTGTTTGGTCACTAATAATGAAACAACTGAAGTTGTTGAAGTCATCTGAAGTTCAACCATTATTTTTAAGCAACGCTCACAGCATCACTTATGAATTGTTTTACTTCAGATACCATCATGCCCTTGATAATGTTAAAAATGTACTGCTATATGTGTGTATGAGTGCGTGCACACATGCATGCATGCATGCACACACACACTTCAAATCACATTATACTATTACAAAGACTACGCAGGTCTGAATAGTTATTCATGCATGCAGGGCCAGTAAAGCCAATAGGGCATTGATGATACTGCAGTTATTCTGACACTGTAGTTGTTTGCCTGCCAATGAATGCAGATTGCAATGTCTGCAACATTCATTTCGCCTGCCAGTTGTGATGTGCACGCTGCGATTCAATTTTTGTGTGCAAAAGGATCTTAACTGCTGAAATTCATTGAAAATTGTGCCTAGTGTATGGACCTAAAGTAATGAGTGAAGGAAAGGTTAAACAATGGTGTCAAAACTTTAAAAATGGTCACACAAATGTGCACGAATAGCAGAGTGGCAGGCCCATAATATTCAGACCGTTTGGTCTGAATATTGTGTGTCATTTTGGTCTATTTCATGAAACATGTATCAACAATTACTGGCGACATGTACTACAAAACGCTTATCAAACTGAGACGCGCGATCCATAATCAATGCAGGAAACTGTTTTCTGGTGTAATCCTTCTTCACGACAATGCACGTCCTCATACCACTGCCTCAACCAAGAAGAAGATTCAAGATTTTCACTGGGAATTTTTGACCATCCTCCATAAGAGTCCCGACCTTGCACCTAGTTCCTCTTCTTACATTTGAAGATGCAGCTTGATGGACAACGGTTTCAAAACTTCTATGCTATGCATAGCGGTTAAAGAAACTAATGCAGTATTACAAAAAGGGCTTAAAACAGAATGGCGATATGTAGAAAAATGAACTAGATATGTGGTAAACTAAAACTGTAAGTAAGAATCTTCTCTCACGAGATAATTTCTTTTAATGACCTTAAATTAATGACTTTATGAATATGCCTCATTTGTTATCTTTCAATACAAACTACGTTGAGTCATTTCTAGTTTAATTATTAATTACTTAACAGCTATTACTATATTCAGAAGCATCATGTATTAACCACAAACTACCTATTCCACATATATGTATTATAAATATTATATGTATATAAAAACAAAAAAAAATTAAATGTATAATATTATATGTATTTAAGTACAAATTTTATTAACACAATTGTTTTTAAATTATTCGACTACATCTAACATTATTATGCCATTAATGTTTTAATTATATTTATGCATAGACTACAATTTATCAATCACCAATTCAACAAATAAATATACTTAAGCATACACTTACTGCGGTAATTCTAATTGTCTCCAGTAAGTAACAACTACTAAGATATAATCTTACTGTGTACATGAAATAAAAGAGAGTCTACTGCTCTTTGTAAGACTGTGTTTTAATAGTATACAAACAAAACCGGTAATACTCTTTTTTTCTGGAAAATTGTGCTACTTTGACATATAACATATACTTATTCAATAATAAAAAAATAAGTTTTTTTTAAGTATTTTACTGTAATGTTTATGCCATCACTCGCTTTATTCTCTTACTCACAAATATTTCAACTATTTTTTTCTGTTATTTTATTCATAAATATAATAGAGACATATTTTATAACTGTTTATTCCTGTTGTAATTTTGATTTAAGTGGGAAATAAAAGGCTGAGATCATTAAAATAATGGACAAAATGATCTGAATGATGTTATAATTTGAAAATCATGTACTAAAAAAAAAAATTCTTTAAATTAGTATATATTTTTTTTAAAATAAAAAAATAATATTAAAATCAAAATTTAGGTGTTTTCTTTGTTTGTTGGTCAAACTACAAAATCACACTACATAGTGAATACACTCGCTACATAGCGTTATACATTAGTTATCAAGAGAGAAAAAAAATTAACACAATTTTAGAGTGTTTGAATATTAAAAAAATTTAACATACCTTCTGCCGTATGTGGAATAGATGACTAGGTTTCTAAGAATTAGTGCTGATGTAAGACGAATACTCTTTGTAACAGGGCCTTCATTATCATCCTGCATAAATAAAATAAAAACAATTACCTTCTACTTCATCACTAATAATTATTAATTAGATTTTTATGGGGCTTGTACCTCTTTACTTAATGGTAAAGAGATATGACCATAAAATCTGGAATATCTCACATAGTGTTGTGACATTCTGAAAATTTTAAGGACAAAAAGATAAAGTATCTACATTCAGCGATAAAATGGCTAAATGTAGATAAAATGGCTGAAGTTGTCGATGATACTAACCACAAAACAAAAGAAAAACCAAAGTAAAAATACCTATAGGTTAAAAAATCTCCATCGTGCCACGAAAAAAATAATATCAAGTTTTAAAAGAAAGTGCAAAGGAAAGGATTTTTAAATGTATGAAAATATAACAGTTTAGCAAATGTGGGCAGTGATTCAACAATACCTTTTATTTGTTAATAAAAATTAATACTTTATAGACTTAATAAAATTGGTATAATGGCTGTTAATTTAATTTTGACAGACTTCAACCAGTAGTTTTATTTATTAACAAAAATATACCAAAAGGAAAATCTGAATTAAGAATGGAAGAAGTAACCTGATTTGATCTAAGCAAGGAGATATAATCTAATAAGCTGATTCAGCCGTTATACAACTATATATTTAGAATTTGTTGTGTCGACTGCAATTATGATAATATCATACCACAAATTCAGTTTTTAAAGTTTTATTATTATTTAAACATCTTTGTTCTCTGTTCTATATTCTAAATGCAATAATTATTATTTTTTAAATAATGTGTGTTTAAATAGGGATAATTTATGCATTAGTATATTTTACATTATCTTAATTTTTAGATGACAACACATTATATTCCAGATCAGTTGTACATAGTTAGCAAAATAATCATGTCATGCATTAATATCATTTCAGTGTCCTTTTCACTGTAGTTATCAATTATACATTTTCCAACAATAAGTATGTATTTTTTGTGGAGATATATTTTGTATATAATCTTGCAAACTTATAAGATAAGTTTCAGTTTAAATTTTTCAAGTTGATAATAAATTAACATCTCATCTGATACATTAACTCCATAACACCAGAAGGGAAAAGGGAGCAGCTATCTATCACCGATGAACATACAAGATCTTGAAGATTTCTAAGTCGCTCGCCCAGAAACCTCATAAATCAGACTTTCAACATCTACCTACTGCTTCCAGCACACACGTTAAACTACTTTCTCATCGGTGATGTCCATGCATTAAAAGACCCATGATTAGAAGTACATGATAAAACACACAATGTTTATTGTTCCTTACATCTTAAAAATGAAAATGGAATCAATCAAGGCGCTGTAAAGTGTTTATTTTAGGAATGAGGTTCAGTTTCTCCCACAAGACTTTACGAAAATGTTGAAATAGCTCAATAAAAACAGTGAAAATCTCAAAACTCTTCACGAGCAATCATTATGTTAACGTAAAACTGATTTTTTGTATAAAAACTTCCACACCGTGTATGTAATGGTCATTTATCACTTTTTTCCACAACAAAGCTTACAAAAGTGTATATTTTCAGATCTACCTTCATACACCTGATGAACTGAAAATAAACACTAAAAGTGAAATTCTAAATTTTAGTGAATAAATATTACAAAATGCAATTGCAAATGTTATAGAAAAGATGGAGCATGTACCTAGGAAATCTATTTCCTAATTTTAATTTCAATATCACTGAAATTAAATTTAATGTTTATTATGAAATTGAAAAAAGCATGCATATATTTTTGTAATTTGAGTAAACAAAAACAGAAGGAAAGAATATATAACGTAACTTAAATTTTTGAGTTGCATTCTTTTCAAAATACCTACATTCACAATGTGGGTGCCACACTGTTTTTTCCAAAAAAAATGGATTTTTTTTTTATAATCTATTGCTAAGTACTTAGGAAGATGTGATAAATCTTCTAATATATTTTAAAGGATTAATTAAAAAATTACTGAATAAAGAAAAAAAAACTATGACTTCATTACTGAAGAAAAAATAATTTGAAAGTAAACAAAAGCAAAATAAAAGTAATGAAAAGCGACAGAAAGGAGAATATAAGATAAATTCTAAGACATAAAGACACAATACACCAAATTGAAAAATTGTTATTTGGATATTAAAATTACCAAAAATGAATTATGCAAACAAAATATTAAAAGACAACTGAGATAAGTAAAAAAAAAGTTCTATATCCAGAAAAGAATTGATGTTTGTTTATCAAACCATACATCCTATAGAATTAGGAATTACAAAGGATAAGGTTAGAGAGATGTATTCATATTTGGCACCCAATTTAGTAATCTAGTTGAAAGAGTGTGGAGAATACAGTAAAGGAAAATAAAGATCAGAATTAAGAAATGGGTAATCTATTGGTATGAAATGATATAAAAAAATAAATAAAGCGAATCAAACAACCTATTTTTTTTTTCAAAAATCATACATAAATAAAATAAACTTTCATACTCGATACACCAGCAGCAATATTATTAGAAATATGCCAATATAGTGAATGGCAGCACAAATTGACATAAATAACTAAGTTTCTAAAACGTTTTTATTTAACATAAAAACGTTTTGATCAAGTTATGAAAACTTGATCAAGTCAAGCTAACTTTTCCTTTTAATTAAACTTCTTCAGAGACTGCAACCAGGAACACTAAGTGTAATCGTTATGTCAAATGCAATACTGATGTTCAAGTTAGATTTAAAGGACTTTTATTGTTCATTACATGTTCAAAACGTATGCGGAATATAAATTTTATTTCATCCAGATTATCTACCTATTAAGATTTTAATTTCTAAAAAAATTGAACACAAAAAAAAATTTTTTTTTTATGTGTTCATATTTATCAAACGTTACCTCTGTTCAACGAAAAACTTAAAATTATATTAAAAACTTATTTAGAACAATCAAGTTTATAGACCCCATTAAAATAAACATCATCTAATTTTGTAAATTTCTGTTCGCTACATAACAGTACGGCTGAAAAGTTCGTAGGCTAACATAGAAAAAATCTTTTTTTTGATAAAATTTGATTTTATAATTC
>JAAAKQ030494499.1:0-21045 GCA_010016005.3 Zanna intricata
AACCTTAGAACTCTCGACTTCGAAATCAGCTGATTTGCGATGTCGCGTTAACCACTAGACCAACTCGGTGGGTTGGGGGAAGATGACTAAAATAATTATCAGAAACGACTTTAATTCTAGCCCCAAATTTAAATTCCTTTCCATTAAAGGTGTGATAACAAATTAATTGTTCAAGTATTTGATTTATATTTCTTGTAGCACAATTGTAAAACTAATTGCTTCTATTAATTTAAATCGTAATGTTTAATTGCCATAATCTTTGTACTTAACCTTTGTCGGCCTCCTTGGCGCGAGTGGTAGCATCTCAGCCTTTCGTCCGGAGATCCCGGGTTCGAATCCCGGTTAGGCATGGCATTCTCACACACGCTACACATCATTCATCTTCATCCTCTGTTGTAATACTTAATTGTGGTTCCGGAGGTTAAACAAAAAAAAAAAATCTTTGAACTTGAAGACCATCTTCACAATGTACACTCTTTAGTAATACGATCATATATTTAAAGCTATTTACCCGACAAAAAACGTATAACAGCACATGGTTACTAAATTTAATTTTTTTTTATTTCTATGCTAACCGGTTAATTAAATCGTTCAGAAATGAACTTTATGAATGGATTAGTCAGATTTATTCTAAATTAAATTCCTTTAAAAAAAGTTTAAAAGTTAATTATATTTTTTTGCGGTTTGTTTATAAAAAAATATTTGTTTAAATTATCACAGTGAATCTGATTGCAATTTAACGTAATTCCACTAATTGATATTAAAATTTATTTATAATATATGAATGTACGAAAATTACTGGATCGGTTTAACAACTGCTCAATAAATAAATAGTTATTAACTAAACTGTAGATTCTGCTGATAGTACTTGATAATGAAGAATTTTTTAAATTAATGTTTTATACGGTATTAAAAATAAAATATATGTATAAAATTAAAAAAAGAAGTTTTTTCTAAATTTCAGTAAAAAGTAAAACCAATTTTTTAAGCCACAAAAATGTTTGGTTTTACCAAAAATAAAGGGAATTGCGCACATCTTTTACAAATGGCTTAATGGGTTCAACAGACTTAAAGCCCCTCTAGCTTTTCGTAACGATGAGCGCTCTACTGTTTTATTTTTAGTCAAATTGACCAACATTATTTTGATGGCTTAAAAACATTTCAATTCAAAATCATTTTTACAAAAAAAAAAAAAACAGAAAAAATCTACGTAATTTTGTTTTCTATATTTTTAATTTTACAAAACGTTTTACACTTTTTTTATTTGATATAAAAAAATATTCGATCGTAATTCATACATTTATGATAATATGACGTCATACTTTATTCATTGTTAACGTATGTAATAAAAATAATTAATTACTTACTGAATTGTGTATTAACTAAAAAATATCCTAACTCTTCTCCTAAAGAAAACTAAGTCTGTTTTAGAATTTCACATAAAAGCTAAATCTAAAAATGTATTTCAGCAATACTAAAATGAGCATTAGCATAATTATTAAAACTCGGTTTACTTTGTTTTTCAATTATTACCAGTTTGTTTTCAAGTTCTTTTAATAATGGCGGTTATGTCAAATCACATTGGAAGAAATCAAAACTTCGGAAGAAATAATAAAAAAATTTTAAGAATAAAAAGTAAAAATTTGAGTAAAACTAAAACGTAAATCCCATTACAAAACAGATGTGGAATCTTAATTTTAATAAAAATAATTCTAAAAAACCATTGAATTAAAAAAAAGAAAAAAATGTTCATAGAAGTATTAATTAACACTGGTTTTAAAATATCACTTACGTAGTTAACATTCATAATTAAAACATTATTCAGATACAAAAGAAAATACCGTTATTTAATTTTAAGTAGTTTTAATTTGTTTTAAGTTTTATTATAGTAACATAGAGAAGTGTAATAAAGTAGAAATGATTTACAAATGTATTATTTACAAAGCGTAATTGTTAATTAAAAATAATATACTATAAAAGCTGATGCAAGCGGACAGTCTAAGCCAAAACATTTTATACTAGACTGCAATAAGTCAATATTAATCATATTAACATCTATGTGGTCGTCTATAAGATTAGAAGACAATTATACATATACAAGTAAAACACAAGAGAATTGAAATATAAACAATAAAGATATTATTAGGTTTAAAACTTAATATAAAGGAAATAGAACAGAAATGAAAATGTAATCTCCGATTGAATTATAAATATGTAATTCTTCTAAAGATAAACATCTGCTCCTTCTTCTACACTAGTAATATATTTTTGATTACATTTTTTTTTTTTATTCTATAAATTATTTATTAATCGTTTTTGTAGATAATTCCCCAGAAAAGCTCAACGCTTACGTCATGGAAACATGAAATGGAATGTTGGTTGCGAATGAAAAATGCCGTGCTTGACCGGGATTCAAACTTGAGACCTGCGGATGAAAGGTCGAGACGTTACTAATACTAGGCGGATGTCAAATGATGTCAAGTAATTGATTGTCACTGATGTTGAATTCATTGGATGTCACTATGAATTGAACCAAAATACAAAAATTGTAATCAATTAGACAATGGGAAATGGAAAATTTGAAATGTGAAGAATGTTTGCAAAATATAACCCGGAAAGGCAGTCGGTGGAAATTAAATCGAAACGTTTAAAATAGCACTGTCTCCGATGCAGTCTGGCTAAACTTTTTATTTACAAAGAAAAAACTATGCTTTAGACATTAAATTTGAGAATAAAAAACTGTCAAAACCGTTTACTAAAAAATAAGGTAAAATCCTTTTAAATTTAGTCCATTTTGATTATTAAAGCACTGTCATACAAACTAGAAATTGTTTTAAAACCCTATTACGTAAAATATAACAATTACTAAATAATCAGTACTTATAAAATTCCATAAAGTTTCTTCTATGTTTATAAAATAAAAAATAATTATTGAGTAAAAACTATGCAGTATTTTTTTTTTAGATCCCAGTCAAAAGCGGAAAGATAACTTTAAAAAAATGTCTGATATAAACTTCCTACTCGGATTGCTTACCATAACCTAATACACGTCCATAATAAAGAGTGGAATAAGAAAAAAAGTTTATATCAAGAATAACTGAGATGTACTTGTTAGTTTTTAAACTTACATAATTATTTTTGCACTTTTTTTTTACCGTTATACAAATACGTAACATTACGTGTTCTTGTTCATGAATTCAATTCTCAAGAGAGGTACAAACACTGTGCTGCTTATTGTTGTAAACGAAAACTTATGATTATTTCATTTGAGAAAATAAGTTTACTTAGTTCAGTTTCTATCACAACCTATGCATATTGTTGTATGTATATAGCTTAGTAATTATGTACAGTTTACTAATTATGCATATATATAAGTAATGTATCGTTTTTTGAAGACTAAATGGTCTATAAATGTGTACACATACGATCTCTTGGGAATTAAAATGTGCATTTGCATAATCTCATGTACCTTTATTTATACACAATAAAAGTTTCATTACGAATATAATTTAATATGAATTTATACATCTGTTTAAATAAGGAAGTCTTAATTAATTGTGTGAAGAAATTACACAAGTTAATTAGTATCAACGTAATTTTCTTTTTTTTTTACATTAAAATTTAAGTATTTTCTTCATAAATAATCTGTTTAATGAAGCAATTGATTGAATATCAATCCATATATGATTATGGTTATATGTTCGACCGATTATAAAGTGGGAATGATTATAACAATACTTTTTCTCGAAACTTGTACTTTTTTTATGCCACCATTCAACTTATGGAGGTTGAAAATAATTTTACAGATTTTACTTGATGCAAATTTGAATGACTGATAACAACTTGCGAGCTTTCAGTTCAGTCCAATCTAACGTATCATTTGCAGAACATTCTTGAAATTTTAGATGTAATAAATTCGTTCTTGAGTAGAATTGACGGATATCCAACTACAGTATTGGAAATTGGTAGTAACTTGTTGAGTGATATCATCTGTAAATAAAATCTTTTATTTCTTCTTAGGGAAGTGAACAATTTATTAATCAGAAATTACTTTTTCAAGTAAAGGGTAATTTGTTAAAAAAAAAAAAAATTATAGATTCGTTATCTTTTTGGGAAACCGTTTTTTAATTTATCCTTTAAAAGTGTGTGCGCGCGTGCGTGCATGTGTGTGTGTGTGCGCGCACACACACACACAAAGATATATATATAAAACGAGTAAAGATTTTAGTGACATAATTTGTGCTCAAGTTTATTTTCTCGTCTACCTGGTCATGAATATAATGTATTTTGATACATGCAGGTTTTATCTTCACTTTTTATAAGTTTAATATTATGAACTTGTGTTAAAAATACGAGTATCAGTAATTTATTTTATAGCGCAGGAGCTTAAACTTTTTCAAAGTTTATTTTGTTAATCTTAAACTGCTAATCTTATGAAATTAAGAATTTCAATCACGTGCTTATAATTAACTGTTTGGCATATTCCTTAATCAAGTGAATTAATTTATTTTTATGGCTGAATACTTTAATAATAATCAATTACTGAAAAAATATATTGTTATCATTTTATCTTCTGGAGTTTTTATTTTATTAATATTATATTTTTAGATGTTTTCAATCGCCATATATTCAAAGCAAACGTTTAGTTAAGTAGTACTGTCTACAATTAATATCTGTAATTTCAAAAATCCATAATATGGACGTAAGTGCAATATATCTGGATGAAATACTATAACGGTAACTGACGTTTGAGAGAATTTTCAAGAATATTGCACGGTATTTTTAATTTACCATATTTTTTTCGAATAAAGTCATTTTATTTCTTTAAATCTATTATTCTTATTAACTTCTCTGTATCTTTGTAAAGTTTTGCTCCTTCTGAAAATAACATTACTGTTTTCGTGTCAGAATTAAAAATTTAGATATGTGTCTAAAATCATTAATCATCTTAATTGTGTGTGATAACAGAATTATTGAATTATTTTTAATTTTATGTAATTTATTTAAAAAAAAAAACCTAGTAGAATGTGCACTATTTTAAGTAGTATTGCGAAAATAGTATTTGTACTATACTTTCTAAGTATAAAAAGTTTATTGGATAAAAAACTTACTGTTAACTTTATTTTTTGGTTTATTTTTACCCATTTCAAGGTCGAAAAAGCTAGAAATTGGTTTTAAATACGTACATGAAAATTACACACACCAAAAATTAAACTGATATCTTCATTTGTTACAGACAAATTAAAAAAAAAATTGCCGGTTTCAAAAAAATTCAAAATCCATTTTCGTATTTTGTGAAGATATCGACAGATATCTTTTTTTTAATCGGTTAATTTTTGCTGAAGTTTATACTTCAGCAAAAAACTTTTTTGGAAAAAAATAAAGTATAAACAGTAAGTTTAACAAGTATAAAAAGTTTATTGGTAGTTTTACTTTCTACTTAATATCATTTCTATAAACTTATAAATGCAGAATGTTTATAGAGTGATGTTCTGACAAGTATTTCATACATACTGTTTTTTATTTATTTATTGAAATTATTTTTGAAGTTAATTTATAAATATTATTTTTATATATTCTTTTAATTTATTTTAATTTTTGTTTTTACATTAACATTTACTTTTACTATTTTCACAATATCTCCTGAGGATTTTTATTTAACGATGAAACGTACATCCAGTTTAAAACTTTTATTCTATTTTAGTATTTTTTTTTTTTAAACATCTATACATAACATACCGAGAAAATTTATTCCATAAAATAAATTTAATATTTTAAGGTTATTAATTTGCCGTTTTCCAATAACATCTATAACTCTTGTAGGGGTGTAAAATAAAATTTAGAAATTCATATATAAATATGCTTCAAAGATTTCGTAATATGCAGATTGTTATATAATGCAAATATTTTCGATCGTTAGGTATGCAACATTAGGCACAATATGTAGCTACTGAATATGGTTCTTTATCCAAGTTTTTTTTATGTCTAGGAAGTTAGTATTGTGCGACATAACGTTACAGTATCAGGAAGTCTTATTTGTAGTTTTACAAAAAGGCATTGCTGGATCTTCCAGTCTACATCGAGTTCATTTGAGCGAGTACGTGACCCTTTTTTACTTCGGATGTAATAAAAGATGTTTTCTATTTTTTTCTATGATTCTTTGAAAAGCTTTTTTACATTTTACAATATTCAGAGTGTAGTAGGTTTTTTATTATATTATTATTAATGGACAGTATATGGATTTCTGTGTGCTTTATAATACCAGGTTTGCTTAATTTTACAATTACTCTATGTTTAGTATTACTGTTCGTTAACAAGGGGATGGATAAAAGTTAAAGTGTACTTTATTTTTTATTTAAATTTGATAAAATATTAATTTTATTAAAAATCGAAATTGCAACCTATTTATTGGTTTTTTTTTAGTATGAAAAATCAATGTGGAGTTTCTAAAATACTCAATAAAATCAATGTAATGTACCCAAAAATCAACGTATTTTGTTAAGATATCGACAAATTTCTTTTTTTTTTAATCGGTTAATTTTTGCTGAAAATTGGTTCATAAATCCATTTATTCCCGAATTATTATTTTTTGGGTACATTGAAATTTCTAACAGTAATTAAGAAATTAGAAAGACTTTTTTACCTTTTCATACTCCTGGGCAAAGTGATATACAGTTTAGGAAAAAAATTGTATATCTTCTACATAAAATCAAAAATCTGTGTAAGCAGCGTGTACCGGACTGACTGATTCGTCTATGCCCAGCAACAACTACTGAAGATAAATTGAGAGAATTTATATACTTATTCTTCTTACGATGTAATTGCACACTAAGAAAGGATTTTTTGAAATGCCGAGATTAAACGATTAAAATGGATTAACAATGAAATGTGTTATTTTTTTAATATCTCGGTAACAACTTAAGATGTCAACTGGTTGTGTGATCTTCATATGAATGTCTGAAAAATAATTTCTAGATTTTTTGAAATTCCGACTTTGAAGAGTTAAAATGGATTTTGAATTTTTTTGAAACCGGCTATTTTTTATTTTATTTTGACGGTAACAAATGAAGATATCAGTTTAGTTTTTGGTGTGTGTAATTTTCATGTACGTTTTAAAAACCAATTTCTAGATTTTTTGACCTTGAAATGGGTGAAAAAAGGCTAAAAACAATTTGAACAATGATTGTAAATTTTCCACATTTCCGATTATACTAAACGAGATATTGACTATGTTAGGACTTGCAAGTACTCTTCAGATATCTCAAAACCATTTTCTGATTATTTTTAAATTTCGTTTTTTTTTAAGGGATTCGACGGTGTTTGGCGCGGCGGCTGACCCTTCCACTGTTACTGTACATGCGACGCGACTGGTTGAACCTGCTTCGATTATTTTACTAAAAGTTAACTAAAGACCATATTTCGTTTCAATTTTTTTTTAAGGTTTTTAATTAACTTTTAAGATGGAGGATCGAATGTTTTGAAATCCACATTATTAAATCATTCAAACTTTCGGATCTGTAATGACCAAACTGTTGTTCTGAAGAAATTACAATACACTCATATTTTTTATAAATAGAACAAAATCTAATTTTTATTTAACCGTATTATTATCACAAGCATGAGTTTAATGAACACAGCAGAAGTTTATTGAACCAAGCAATAGAGCCCTCTGTCCGGACGGGAAGGTCGGCGGAGCGAGCCACGGCGGCTAAATATCCTCTGAACGCGACGGGAACCATATAGTGCGGGCAGCGTGAAGGACATGCTATATTTATAAATTTATGTTTAATATATACTTCTATTTTGTACATATACATCGGATATACTTCTACATGTACATATACATAATTTTGTACATGTGTCGAAAAAAATTTGTTGCCATTATTGAAATTGTATGAAATACAAAAATGATAGTTTCTTTCTTTAATAAAACACTACAATGGACTTTTCCCAAGAAAACTTTAGTAGATATACGTTTTACCTTTACATTTCACACCGTTACAATTGGATGCCTGTTGTCATTAGGCTGCGGAAAATTGGGCACAGTAGCCAAACAATATTGTTTGTGGGTATTCCTTTCTCCTTTTCGTTTCTTTTTTTAATTTTTTCAGATAATTTAAAAGACTTTCGAGGATCTTATTCATTCTTTAGTAATATCCAAAAGGAAAACTTTTTAGAATTAAATGGAGATGAATTTTCCGTCTCTTTCTGTTTGAGAATTTTCGATAGTTCCATGTTTTTTTTTAATTTGTTGCGCCGTTCTAGCCTCTGAATTTTACTTCTTTGAAGAAATGGTGGAATCTTGTAGAAAATTTCTTTTTCAATCTTGTAAGATGTAAAAAATTGAATACATGACAAATCTTCAAACTTGAATAAAAAATATAAAATAAACATATTATTTGTCAAAATGTTTTTAAACACCCTTTTTTTGGGGTTTCAGTTAAAGTTGCTTATTTGTTGAAAAGTGCTTGAAAATGATGGTCGTTTACAAATTAATAAAATTTACTACAATATTAACGCTAAATAAATAGATTTTTTTTTTTGTATAGATATACTTATTCTCAAAAACATTTTTAAAGTCTGTTTAGCAGTGCTTAACTTTTTTTCTTTTTTTTAAGATTGAGGCTAACAAAACAGTAAGTACAAAGAATTAACAAGGATAAAGACGGTTCGCGCATCAGTAAATGGTTGAAGTTGTCCTTCGTTTCAGTTACTACATACAATCAAACTGTGATTTTCAGTTGAAATTAAATCTAGTAGGTAGTAAAATGAATAAAAATAAAATGCAGATAATCTTATATCTGCAAAATTGCAGAACAGAATTTTTCTGCAATACGGGCGCCTGCCTTCAAAGTAACTCAATCCACTTTGATAGATACGAAAATAATAAGCTTTGTTTACTATGATCATATATCAGGAGGTCCATAGTTTAGTATATAAGAACTTGATATATAAGAATTTACCTGTTGACGAAATAGAAACCTCAAATCGGTCTCAATGGACATGGTACTCAATAAAAGTAATGAATTCATAAAAATTATTTTCAACTTTTGTGGTTTGAAATAATAATCCTCTTGCCTGTTTGTAGATTCATGATCGTTGAAAATAATTGTTTGGAAATAAAAGTTAAATTGTCAAGTCAACTCCAGAAAGGTTATACGTTCTCAGAACAGGCTTTAATCGGCCCTAATAATGAAGTTTCATTATTAGAGCCGATATATCCTAAATAAATATCCAAAGTAATTCTTCATTTGAAGAATTATTTATTTTATTCTTTACAATATTAATATTTTCTTTTTTTATGATTTTTTTTTTATTTAAAAGAATACAGATCATCAGTAAATTTTAACAGTACTCGTATTTACACGTAGTAGAGTAATTTTTTGGTCTTTTTCTGAACAAATCTTCTGTCGTTTTATGTAAGCTCAGTTCACAAACGGAGAGGTGATTATATGCTTGCAGATTTCGCTCTACTTTATTTGCATATGGCTTTTTCAGTGCTTTGCATAATTGGAGTTTGTTGAAATAAGGAAGAAGTTAGAGAATAAAGAGCGAAAGAAATGCAGATAGTAGGGAGATGAAACACGAACCGGAGCTGGTAGTGGTGGGAGTGATGCAGGGAACATCTGGAAGCAATTGTGGAGTTGATTAGAGTTGTTAATCTGATGACTCGTCATCTTCCATTCTGTCAATAACATTCTCTGTTCAGTGAAATCTTCTTTGCGATCTTTATATATATATATATATACACGCGCGCGCACGTATATATATCTAAACTGACTTAAGTCTGTTGGTTTACTAGTATTATAATGTAATTTCTTGCTACAGGATATTTATTGAGAAGAAGTAATTTATTTAATTGAAATTTTTTCCCTATTGCATACGATATATTGTATTCATATAAGTTTTGTTTATGTAACTAAATTTATATAAAGACATAAAATTTAACTATGAGTATCTTATTAGAAAATACATATCTTTATACCACTACAGGTATAAAGACTAAAGTAGACTATGAAGTTATTATCCCAGATTAGGCAATTTTATTTAAATTTCTAAAAGACATTGTTATGTAACAGAAGCAAGATCAGCGAGAAAAAAATATTAATAAAAAAAAAATTTGTTTTGAAATATTTTTCTTTATTACTAGACTGATCTGGTTATTTTTTAATGGCGGGTTGAGGATAAATTAGATTTATCCTCAACCCGCCATTTATTTTATTATTTATTAGATTATTAAATCTAATTTATCCTAATTTATTTTAATTCTTTGAAAGAATTAGGTAAACGTTTTTATTAAAAATATTTTCCACGTATTTTAAAATTTTATATTCTTAGTTTTTGCTTTTGAATGTTTTGAATGCACTGGCATTGTTGTATTTGTGATGATTTTGTAAAATGTTAATTTATTTAATTCTTATTTTAGAAAGAGGTAACTTATTTATTTCGCTAAATCTACGTTCAATTTTTACGTTAAAAAAGACTATTAATTTTAATATTTCTATTACATTAAAACTTTTTGTACTGAAATCAATTATTATTAAACATTTTTAAAAATAAATAACGTGACAACGTGTACCGTTTATGTAGACAAGGCAACAGCAACTAGTTCTGGTTACGTTGCTTAAGTGTAGATCGCTTACAATATCCATAACAAAAAAAATCTGACAGCAAAGTTGTTATACTTTACTGGTATTGTTTATTTATTTTTATATAATGGAAAAATAATACATGAAAAACATTTTAAACTTAAAAAAGAGAAAAGTTTTCCATTTTTTCCATTCTCTCAATTCCAAAATCACCTCCCAAGAAATTTTTGATCTGTCAACTTTTACTTTGTTAAATGAAAGAAACTAATACAAATTCCGCTGAAAAATGTACAACCAATAAGACAATAAAAAGTTTAAGATTTCTTTTTTGAAGATGGATGAATTACGATGAAATTTTGTTGTAATATTGTTAATATGTTAAACATTTGTTGTAATATTATTAAACATCTCATTAAACTAAAAAAATAGAAATAAAAAATACAAAAATCTATATTTCTAAAATTTGATCGGCTTCTCCATCACAATATTGCCCTCAAGTATTGGGCCACACTACTATGCTTAAGAAGATATAAAAAAATTTTCAATTAAAAAGTATGCAATAAGTAAAAAGATTTTACTAGCTTTTTTTCGATTTTTCAGGAAAGGAGGAGAATTTTTCGAAATTTTTTTTAATGGTAAAATGAGCATGTACAAAACCTTTATATGAGCTTTACATAAAGTGAAGTTATATTTAAAAAATTTTGAGAACATTCATTCCACCCCGTTAGATAGTTTTTAAAATATCTACCTTCTGAATTTATTGATTCCAAATGTTTCGATTCTATTAATACTGCGAACATAAAAATATAAAAATTTCTCAGTTTCTTTTTTCTAAACTCTTTTAAGTTTTCGGTTTTCCTCAATGTCAGTCAAACTTTTGATAAAATTTGACTCGTAAGGTTGTTCTATAAATTAAAAAAAGTATTACCGCATGTTTTCTAGGTTTTGCTAAAATCTTACTTGGAGTATAAGAATTTTAAATTTAATCTAATATTGAAAGGATTCTTAAATCGGTTTAAAATTATAATAGAGTATTTCCTGTCACATTTCGGTCTGTGGGTTTTTAATAAAAGAAAAAAGTTTTTAAACCATTATTTGTGTTCGGTTGTGATTACTTTCATAGATTTTCAAAGGATTAAATTTTCTACAAATTTTATTCTTTTATTATCTGTTTAACGAATTTGTCGTACGTTACACTTGAAAACTACTGTTTTACGAAACACCAGACAGAACTTACACCCCTCTATTTAAGAGCTTCTATTTTTCTGTTTAGCCCCTTAAACCACCGTGAGGTATTACTTCAGAGGACGAAGAAATATCAGAGGAATTACAGTACTAACAGCATGCACAGGCGGGCTCTCCCACCACCCAACTCTGCTCGCACATATATCCTCCCACCTCAGCCGCACTGCCCCACCACTGCAGGATGTAATTAATGAAGGCTTCTTGGCGTGAAACTTGACTTCACCACCAACTGCTGCCAAGAGAAGACCTCGGAGAAAAAGAAGGTGTAAGAAGCTGAAAGGAGTTCCCTGGCCGATTCAACGCTGGACCACCCCGCCGTAGCGGCAGGCCTGGCCGGCCCGCCGAGGGAGTCGCTAGATGTGGACGCTATATTCCCGCTCCAGCTCGCTTGACTTACATCGTCCTGGCCAGCGGACGCAGCTGCGAGAGCCGGCTCAGTGTGGGATCGCTCGGGGAGAACCGCCGCGGCCGCGCCGGTGAATGATGACCGACGCCGACTTTACATTGCAGGGCTCTGGGGGTCTCCACTACCACGCTGTAGTGGGAACCCAATTGCCGCTGAGGGAAAGCCCGGTCGGATTTCAACGGACGAGCCGACCTCCCTGACTGCAACCGAGTAAACTTCGCTGGAGCCTACCACTCTTCTCAGAGCCTACAACAAAAAATGCCCTTTTCAGGGCCACCAAAATGTTTTAGACTACAACGGGTCGTCGAAGCCATTCGATGACGCGTTTAACAGCCCTTCTCAGGACTATTACGAGGTTTTAAAAACAATAACCCCTTTTTTTCTTTTTTTTTTTCTTTTTTTTTGTTGTTTCACCTCCGGAACCACCGTTAGGTTATATCTTCAGAGGATGAGATGAACAAATTGTAGCCCAGGAGGCTGTAAATACCTGATAGATTATGTAAAATATTTACATAATCACATCATGATAGACATGTAAAATATTTAATGGCAGCGTTTTTTTTATAATTTTTTTAAAAGAACATGAAAAATGTTTTTTTAATTCATTCAATTATTTTATTATTAAATGTATTACGAAATGTAAGTAAAAATTGTAAAGAATACAGAGTAACAGCATTTGGTTGGCTTAATCAGGAGTTGTTTCACAAAACCAGCTGACGTGAAGTTAGGAAGTAGCTTTATTCTGCTAACTTTGCGTAATTTTGCCGAGTCCAGCCTACATAATTCTGTAAATATAGGATTTGCGGGCTTGGTCAGTTTAATATAATTCATATTACACTGATTTGATTAAATTACGGCACGGATCAGAATTTTGAACAGTTTGAAAATTAAAGTTTTGGTAGTTAAGACTTGAATTTTGTAATATTTGTCCTTTTTAGGTATTCCATTTTGTAGAACAATCATTCTCATAGACGTTTTCCTTTTCTCTTCCGTCTCATTCGTTATACATTTGATTGTACGCTAGAATGGAAAAAATTGAAATCGATGAATTAATGAAAATTAAATAATTATTTACAAGAATGGAAGAAGAGCAGAATTTCATGAAAGTGATATTAAAATAGAATGAAAAATTTTGGTCAAGGTATATCCTGCGGAGAAATTTTCTTTATCGAATAACTATAGAAACGAATCGCAGGGATGGAGTAGTAGAAGAAAGAAAAAGGATCGGATCGCGTACAGATTAGGAATGGAAAATGTTATAAGGAAGAGGAAAAACTTGCAGAACGAGAAAAATAAGGGCGATCAATTAAAACCTATAGTAAGACGAATTCATAAAAGAAAGAATTCTTCTTCTTTAGCTTTTTATTTAATCGTTTATTTATATATTCTTTGGGTAAAACTGATTTTATTTTTTTACAATTCTTTGTCAACATAATATTAATCGATAGAATATTAGTATTGTTTTTAGAGACCGCGCAATAGAAATTCTGCATTCGTGTAGTTTTCATGATTCTAAGTACCGGCTTCTGTGGCGCGCATGGTAGCGCATTCGTTTTTCATCCCGAGGTCCCGGGTTCGAGTCCCGGTCAGAGATAGTGTTTTCACGCTTGTCATTTTATGTTATACGTTGAATAATATTGTGTTAATATAATATTATTCATGATGTAAATTTGTTTTCTTTTCGTTATTAAATTCCATTAATTTCTTTCCAAAAAACGTTTTCAAAATTTTTTCTTTGTTTGTAATGTCCCACCTCAATTATCTTTTGATATTTCTCTGTTATTCATTCAGTACCTTTTAATTGATGCGAATGCACGATTGTGTGTGCTTGCGCGTTTGTTCGTCTGCTTTTTAATATTAAGTGTTTTTTTATTATTCCTCCAGTGTTATATAAACTTTCTCAGATGTTATTTTTATTCAGCTAACAGTACCAGAATTTATCTAATTTAACGCCAATTTTAATATTGTTATTTAGTTACGTTAATATATCAATTATTTCTTAATAAAACTCTTATGTCGGTTCAAGTTTTCAAATTTTTCTTTCAATTTCTAAGTTGTCAAATAAGCTGAATTTTTTGTTTCATCAAAGTAGGCGAGTGTAAAACCATTAAATAAGCTGTAAAAATTGTTTAAAAAACAGCCGTTTACAGCCGCTTAGTGTTTTTGTTTGACTGAGATTAGGAAAAAACCTTTTTATCATAAGTTTATACAGTAGATAAATTTTAATTTTCAAGATCCGATTCAATAACAATCCACTGATACTTCTTCTTCACACTAATATTAATGCTTATTTAATGTTGTTATTCGAATTGGTTATTTTTCTGGTTCATGGAAAATTTTACAAATAATTGTTACACCAAAACCGGATAAACAATCAGCCGATGTTAAATCTTATTGGCCTCTCAGCCTACTACCAGTACTCTCTACAGTTTTTCAAAAGCTCATTATAAAGAGAATGAAGCAGTTCGTAAACTATCAAATTCCAAATCACCAATTTGGATTTAGGGATAAATATGTTACTGTGGAGCAAGGAAACATTACTGTTAACTTTATACGAGTAAATCATGCTCTAGACAACAAAAACTACTATTCAGCGGTTTTCCTCGATATCAGTCAAACTTTTGACAAAATTTGGCACGTAGGGTTGTTCTTTAAATTAAAAAAAGGTATTAACGCATGTTTTTGTAGGTAGTACTAAAATCTTACCTAGAATATGGGTATTTTATAGTTAAACATAAAGACGTTTTAGCGGATTTGTTCCCAATAAAATCATTTTACTGACGACTTGCCAATTACGGCAGATACAAACGTTGCAAAGTTTGCTGACGATTCTGCAGTTCAACTGGCTGTCCAGGAAAATCCAACTACTGCTAGATCATTATATACAAGATTATTTCTCTCTTCTAAGTCTGATTTACAAATTGGAAAATAAAGATAAAAGAAACAAACTCGAAGCAGGTCATATTCACCGAAAGGAAAACTGCTTCTTGCCAACTGTTTCTTTAATTTTCCAATTCCAAGTTCTCAAGAACGTAAGTATTTAGTTTTTCATCTTGACTGTCCCTTTACTTGGGTAAAATATATCAAATCTAAACGAATGCAGATATACCTAAATTTTAAAAACATGTACTGACTAATAGGACATAGATCTCGATAGGGAATAAATTATTGGCTTATAAATCCATCTAGAAGCCAATTTGGACTTATGGGGTTAGATTTAGGGGGTACAGCAAGCAATTCCAATATTGACATACTTGAACGTTATTAGACAAAAACACTGCAAAATTGTTAAACTAAACATTCCCTGACATATAAGCAATAACCTCATATATAATGATTTTAAATTACGTATAGTTAGGCAGCAGATCAGGCTTTGATTAGTCAATTATATCAAAATAGTTTGGATCGGCATCAAAACTTATAGGCAGAAAATTTATAGGATTACACTAACAGCGATTTTTGAAAATTACCGAGAAACAATATTCTTGATTTGATATATCGATTCAATTAATTGGTTTAAAAAACCAGCTCTATGAAGTCAATTTGTTTTCTTTTCGTTATTAACTTTTAAGATACAACAATAGGCCTTTAGCTTCTTATTGTTTATTCCAAATTTAGCATATTTTCTCATTGTTTTAATTCTGAATAGATTGTAAAGTTTCTGTAACGCTATAGTAAAGAAACAAAAGAAAAAAAGAAAACTTCGTAACAGATTATGTTTGTAATTTCTTAAAAGTTAGATTTTTAAAACTAATATAGTGAAATGTTGATCTTGATGTTTCTAATAATAATTAAGTATAACCAAAAGAGTCGAGAAATATAATGCTAGGGAATTTTAACAAAATGAAATATTATTTATCCTTCGTAAATACAACTAAAATTACTGTAGCAATCATCACGAAAAAAGTTTAGGAGTGTAACTTGTTATGAAATAATTTTTGAAAAATAAAAAATTATTGCATCTAATGTATAAGAATGTTATTCGAAGTAAAATCTCAATTCTGAGTTGCGTTATTATTGTTTAATTGCAAATTTTGGTTTTATTTATTAATAAATCTCATTTTGTATCTTTTTTAAGATAAATAATATCAACCTTTCATAAATTCTTTTACAGATCGTATAAAAAATTAGTGTATAAGAATAAACAGGAATTAAGTAATAGGTTTAAACTCTGGTTTAAGCTATCGTTTAAGAATTACAAAGTTTTTGCTGATAATTTCTGTGTGGCAGCCACTTTTTTTAAATTACTGTTTTGGTTTTCAATAAAAATAATGATTCTTATTTTTTAACAAATTCTGTTGCGATTCACATGTAGTTTTGTAATTTGAGTTACAGTGGAATAAGGAGGGTATCAGAGTAAGAAAACTTAACATTAAAAATCTCTCGTTTCATAGAAAAATGTAAACGTATAAATTTACTTCTACGGCTGTACCGCTGTAAGATACGATAAAAAAAAATTGCTTTACGGCAAAATAAATTATTTTAATAGTTTCTTAAAATACTTTCTTATAAGGCTTACTTTACAGGTCAAAAGGACGGTAATAATAGGTACCATAAATTCACATATACAAACATAAAGATACGTTAATGTTTTCTGAAGAGAAAATGTTTTTTGTATAAAATATTTTGCACCTCCTATAAGAATATATAAACGATGAATAGATCGGAGTCTGGGCAAACATTTTTCCAATGAAGGTTCTTTCATTTTTTCCCCACCCAGTTAAATAAAAATTAAACAGACACTTATTCCTACTCTTCTGTTAGAAGTATGTCGCATTTTTTTTATAATTTTGGAATTGTTTATCATTGTTGATCTGGATTAGAATCTTAAAGCAGATGTAGGAATGGAAATGATACGGTCTTTACTGGGCGATTTGAATATGTATCTGTCCCGTCCGCATTAGTGAGTAAACTGTCAATTAATTATTCCAACCGTTTTGTAATTTATGCTCTTGACTGATTAGAATAAAGGGAGAAATAATTATTACAACATAATCTATCATTACATCTACCTCATCTTATTTATTCTTTGAGAAACATGTTTAAAATTGTTGAGCCCTAAAAATAAAGAAAATTACTACATTGTATCATTCATGAAAGGAAAGTATTGTTTTCGTTAATAAAAGATTCTCCCCAGATTTTTTTAACGTTCTAATGCTTGTGAATTAGAAAAAAAATGATAATCTACATTAACATGTGTACGGAAATGTTTTTGGTTTCATGCTTCAGGGGACCTTTTCCGCATAAAATCTTGAATTTTTCTGAGGATTTTTTGAAATATCGGATTAGCGTTGGAGAGGTATTAAGTAGTTTGTATAGGATGAAAAAAATATTCTAGTTTTTCATGGTTTTAAATTAAGTGAAATCATTCTTTTGCAGTTACATTGGAGTATATATTTTGAAAAAATGTAGCCATAAACCGTAAAACCTTCAAAAACGTTTATTTTACTGACTTTTAACTATTAACTTTTTATTCTTTTGTTATATCCATTCGAACGTTATTTTAATTATTTTACTTTAATCAAATTTTTATTCATATGTAATCATCATTTCGTAGAATATTCAAGTGGAGGGGGTACCGTTTTCAATCTGTATTAAAGATCTAGGCGTAATACGCCCTTTTACCCATTATAAATAAGAGTTCAGTGACATTTCAAAATTGACTTAATCTTTCCGCTTCAAATTTGTATAATTTCTTTTACAAAGATTTTTTCAGGGTGGGAATAGTTTTTTATTCATTAAAAACACAGTTTTTTATTCATCAAATAATTGAGGATAACATTTTTATGAGTTAATGTTTTGTAATAATTGCCCGAAGTGCAAAAATTTAATTTACTTTTTAAAATACATTTTATAAAATGTTAAAACAGGGTACCGTAGCACAGTTTTTTCTACTATTTATTTATTTATTAGTTTTATCTTTTTACCATTAATAAAAAAATTGTAGAAAGAATTTTTATTACTGTAATGTAATTAAATATATAAAAACTGAAGTAAATAAAGTCGTAATGGTTTTAAATGTTTAACTACAACTTGATTTTAATTTATTTGGGTTATATGTAAATTATAATTTAAGAGAACTTTTTACCAGTTTTGCGAAAAAACTTACAAACTTTCTCAAAAATAAAAAAAGAAAAAGTTATTTACTGATATTATTGAATACATATTGTTGAGATGGTTAAAATTAAACGTAAATGGAAAAGAAAGTTGTAGGATTTATGATAACAAAAAAGCATTAACATAATTTTTGCAGGGTTAAACATTAAAAAAATTATTGAATGAAAGAATAAAAAAATTATGATGTATTAAACACTTAGACACATTTTAGTTAAATTATGCGAAATATAGAAAAAAAAAAATGTTCTTTGGGTATTTTTGTTGATTTACGTCAGAGTATCATGTTATCGAAGTAGAAATTCTCGTCATATTTTTGTTCTACCGTAACTCTCAAGTCCTAATGTATAAACATACATGCATACTTAAAAATATTTCTTACATTATGATTGTCATAATAATTAAATGGTACTTTTATTCTCCGTTAAAAACTTAATTTTATTTATGTTTTGATTTTAATTAATTTACGGTAGAATTATTTATTTAAAGTGATGTTCTGTTCTTACTGATAAAACTTGAATTATTTCTCTGTAATGAGGATACGATTCTTGCCTTTTAATAATAGTAACAGTTGTAACAGATTTTATTTGTATTTAACTGTGGAATAGAATAAATAGAAGATCAGGCGATGGAAATTTAATAAGGATGCTTTCGAAATAAACGGCCATATTTTACTTCTACTACGAAAGAGATAAATTGGTGTTGGAATCTGAATTGCGGGCTTAAATTGGATGTAAAGTCAAGAGAGAAAAAACTGGACCTTTTTTACCGATATTTTAGTTTATGTTTAGTTTCATTTCTTATTGTGTTGTTTTTTTTTTAAATTATTTTTCTATACCGTATTTTGTTTGTACGGATGAATATACGAGTATACAAACATATTATATAAATACTATAAGTTACTCTTAATGATAAAGTTATATTTGTTGGCTAATGCAATGGTGCATTTTAATAATGGTAGTTATCCGTATCTTAGGTATTGTCCAAACAATGTAGATTGCGCTGAATCATATGATTTGGCGATTTGTATTTACTTTTTGTAAAGCACGGTTTAAGTTTTTACTAGAAACTCGATTACTCTTCTTTAGGATTATGAAAGAACATATATACTCGTTGTTATAATGAAACCTTTATCAAACTATAAAAACTAACCAATATTTCATTTCAAACCAATTTGTCTATGAAAAGTTATTATTTCTGTTGTTCCGTTTAAGTTGTTATTTCTGTTTAGCCCGGAACTACCGTAAGCTATTACTTCAGAAAATAAATTAGGATGATATGTATGAATGTAAATAAAGTGTAGTCTTGTACAATCTCAGGTCAACCATTCCTTAGATATGCAGTTAATTAAATGTAAACACCAAAAAAAAAAGAAAGCTTACCAAAGAACACGTATCCACGATCCAGAATTCAAATCCGTATAAAAGAAGGATTTGAATCTTCGAAATCAGCTGATTTGCAATGACGAGTTCACCACTAAACCAACCCGGAGCACCGGGTTGGTTTGGTGGAAAAGTCACCCATCGGGTTGGTTTGGTGGTGAATTCCCGAAGGAAGTTTCTTATTATTATTATTATTACTGTTCTCCTAATTATATAATTATCATTTCTAACAAACTTATTATGTCTGACTTCTGCTTACGATACGTACGCAAAGTTAATATAATTTATTTATTTCGAGTTTTGGGGGTATTATGGCATATTTTTTTCCAATTATTAAAAAATTAGTTTTTCCGACATTTTGGGGTCTTAAAATTGCTGTACAGAATTGATATTTGTTTATTTATTTTAGTAAACCTTACATTAGTGCGTTTGAACCAACTTGATAGCGTAATGATTATTATAAAATTCTAATCTTGACAGCTAATTTTAGGTGAATCCGACAGCCAGTCGCGGCCGTTCGTGCATTTTTTCAATCCTCTGACAATGTTTAATCCGAATCAAAATCAAAATCTGAGAAAAAATATGTTCATATTCATATTGAAATCAGTAGTAAACTCTTTGTTCTTTGAAAATGGTATATAAAGATTTGATTGATACCATTTATTATTACTAAAAACACAGGTCATAAATAGAGTTAGAGAGGAAGTAAGTATAGGTATAAAGATTCGCGGAGAAAGTATTGATATGCTCAGATTTTCAGATGATGTAGCTGTAATTGCAGAAAGCGAAGAAGACTTGCAACAAATTTTAACTGTAATGGCTAATGGAAGAATTTCACATGGGCATTAATATTAAAAAAATCAAAGTACTAGTTTGCACCAAAAACAGAGTAAAGAAAACAACGATAGAACTGAAAGGTGAGGCTGTTCAGGAAGTAGAAGAGTTTAAATACTTAGGAAGTAAAGTAACGAATGATGGAAAAAGCAAAAAAGAAATAGTGAGCAGAATACATCAGGCAAAGACTGCTTTTACAAAAAAAAAAAAAATTATTTACATCAAATAATATTAGCCTTGAGTTGAGAAAGAATTTAATAAGAACGTTTGTGTGGAGTATTGCATTATATCGTAGTGAGTCATGGACAAATGAGGCTGAAAAAAGGAGGCTTTTGGCTTTTGAAGCGTGGTGTTAACAAAAGGATGCTGAAGATAAGTTGGATAGAAAAAGAATCAATTGAGGAGGTATTTAGGAGAGCTAATGAACAGAGAAGCTTGCTAAAACAATTGAAAAGAAGAAGAGTGCAACTAATAG
>JAAAKQ030494510.1:2679-21041 GCA_010016005.3 Zanna intricata
TTTATGTTATAAATAATACCTCCATTTATCTGTATACTTTCATCACTAATAGGGAACGCTGATTACTTCGATCAGAAAAAAAAAAAAAACACACACACACACAAAATGTCACATCAACATCCTATCCAAATTTAAATTCATTTACATATCCGGATGTGAAATTGAAATTTATTAATGTTTACTTCTTTCTCATTAGAAAGGCCAGGTATGCAATTGCTCATTAATTTATCTTCCTTTTTTTTATTATAACTTCAGATGCTGTTTGAATATAACAATAGCGTCATGATGATTTGAACTTTAGCCTGACGCTTGACGGTCGACTTTCACACGGAGGCCAAGGTGAAATAATGAAGAATGACATACCCTATTAGTTAACTTAGTTGTACTTCAAAGGATAGAAATCTTCTTTTCATTATACTCTTAAGATGTGGTTCAGTTACCATTGGCTAAAGCTTTATTAATCTATTAAATGAGTTTAGATACTTATTTATTATTTTTATATGTTATTCAAAATTATTATTATTACTTTTTAAACTTATTATAGAATAAAATGATAAATGTTTTAATAATTTTATAGTTGTTATTGTAATTTGACATTTTATGATATGTTAATGTGGATATTACATTAAAGAAAAGCTAATATAAGGTACAAAGCTTCAAAAATTAAAATTATCAACTCTATAAGTATAATAATATGTTAGCCTAGGGTCGTCCCTGTGCATGTTATCCAAAAACTACTGGAAAAATTTTAATAAAACTTAGCAGATTTATACCTTAAGAGGCTTGGTCATTATGTTCAATTAGAATTACCACGTTTAATTATTATAATTATTAAAATTAATTATATTCATTATTAATTATAATCATTAAAGAAAAAAAAATTAATCATGTTACTTTTTTTAATTCTGTTACCACGGTAAAAGTAGATGATCTTTGAATTCAGATCTGTATTGTAACCATTTAATCTAATCTATTACATATTAGTAATTAGTTAATATTAGTATATTATTATTGATTAATATTGTAATTAGCTTAAATTAACACATTTAGCAAATTTTTATAGGTTTTGACTGTTTATCTTCGTTGTTGATTTTGGATTGTCAAAAGTTAAAAAAAATATGCATTCAAGAAAGAGAAGAAACCTTTGTTATTACCCAAAGTCTGTTGAAAAAAGTGATAGTATCTCGTTTCTCTAAAACAGCTGAAGTGCGTGATTCTCGGTTAGCTATTGACCAACAGCGATGCGCCCAGACTCGAACTGTAGCTTTGTCTACAGCAAGAGCGTATCAGAGCTTCTACCTTGAGAACGAGGGTAACTTGGTGAAAAGACAGCTTTTCAGGGGTTGATTGTTATTTATCAGTATTATTCTCTCAACCATGAGGATAACGAACAAAGCGATAGTCCAGGAGGCGAAGCCCCCTGGCTATACGGGAATGGGGTTTCCCCCTTCGCTTCGCTCGCTCTGACCAAATCGAAATTATTTAGTTTATATAGAAAATTTAATAGTTTATATAGAATTTAGTAGAATATATTTAGGAATATTATTTTATTAACACCTATACATAATATTAAAAACATTATTGATAAAAGAAGCATTCTTTTAAAAAATAATTGTTTTTGAAACCTGAATCTCAAAAAAAAAAAACAATCCTTTTTGATAACAACTAATTTTGATAAAATATCAAAATGAGTTTACTTTTATTTTCATTTTAAAAATTTCAAATTTATAAGGGAATTGTTTTTTTGGAAATTTAGGTTTCAAATTCAATTATTTTTTAAAATATGTTTCTTTCATAAATAAGTTTTTAAATATTATTTGCAGGTGCTAATATATTTCTAAACATATTCCATTACAAACTAAATAATTTCGATTCGTTCGGGAGTGTAAAGCGGGCCCTTCTCGTCTAGCTAAAAAATCAACTTCAAAAAACTGTTTAAATCTCTGAGATCTCAAATCTGAATAAACTCAGGAATTTAATTATAAGATGGATGTACAGTGTTGATTAAACCTGTGATGATTGAAACACAAGTAACAAATTCCAACGTTTTTCCGAAAAATATTTATTTTTTTTTAATAACATGACTGAAATTATTTTAAAAAACTTCTTGCATTAATTACAAAAAAAAAAAAAAATTAAAGAAAAGAGTTCTTTTTCTCTACACTGCAAAATCAATTACAAAGAAAGAACATTAATTTAATAAGTAAAACGTAATAGAATAAAAAATACACAACACCATTGATAAAGTAAGAAATTCAATTGATAGAAAATGAGAAATATGTAGTGAAATATAAATGAAGACATATTACGATGTAAACACAACTTTTTCAGCACCACATGGTACATCATATTTTTTCATTAATTTTTGCTTCACTTAACTAAATCTTTTTCGACAATTATTTAATTTAAAACATAAAATTTACGTTTTTAATCTCTTAAATAATTTCGTATTCTAAGAAAAATAACACTTAGAGGTAAAAGCATTAGCATTAAAATATTTACGACACATTTTAAGTCGTAAGAAACTAAAATAGGAGGATAAACGAAGTTCCATCTTATGATGAAATAATAACCTGATTCACGCACATAAAATATTTCTGTAATTTGGTTTAAAGAATGATTAATTAACAACTGAATAGATAAATTGGAGAAGGGGTGATTTAAGCTAAACTAATTAATTTAATGAATAACACACGTTAAAAACGATCTGGAGATGTTTTATATTGTTGAGGATTCATAACCCAGTACAAAATAAATAGAAAATCTGATATGCAATTCACTTATTTTTATTTATTATTTTTTTAAATTTCTGATCGCTTAAAAATTTTGTTTGGCAAGATGATACTGCGCTAGAATTTTAACAGCGGATTGGATTTCTATCACCGGATGTAATTTTTCATTAAGTCTCTCATGGTTATAAAAACAATTTCTATAATTGGGTATTTATAGCTATAAACTAAGAGTAAACAAAAAAAAAAATAAATAAATTTGTATTCTACTTCATTATATGAAGTTGTTTGCGTAAAAAAAATAAATTATAAAATAAATTCTTAAAATTTTCAAGAAGAAATATTTTGACAAGTTTCCAATATAATCTTTTACATTTTTATGCATAAAAATAGTTAAAATAAGATATATGTAACAGGTTCTAGTAAAAAAAAAAAAACGAATACATTCATAATGGAAAGCAACATAAGATAATCATAAATTAAGAATCTCTATTGATGTCAAGCACTCAAAGGATTTTTTCCATCTACTGAATTTGGTTTAAGTGGAAAGACTAGGTGGCCTGGAATGTGGAGCAATAAAGATCAGAAAATAACTTTTTTACTTCCGGTAAATTATGTTATAGAATTCTAAAATGCATGTTACTTCTTTAAACAGAAAAAAAAGAGACTATAATGACTTAATTTCTTTTCTGTTAAAGCATAAATTTATTATATTAAAAAAAGGAAAAAAAAAACCACTATAATTATCACTTATGTTTAGGACATCATCACTGTCATTACAGAAGTAATAAAAATGGTTCTCTATCGTTTTTAAGGAATAAACAAAACACGGTCTAACATAGTGTTATACATACATAAATATAAAAATGATAACTACTAAATCGTTTATAACGAGGTACTTACGAAACGACTAGAATTTGTACCTCTATGTAAGAACAATGTTTCTAAGAAAATATTCATGCAATAGTAAAAATAATAATAATATAGCTAAATCAATGCGTTATTTTTTAAACTTACGTTGACCCACACTAAAATAAATATAAAAAAGGGTTTCTTCAAAATGTGGTGACATTCTCATTTTGAATTACAGAACTATAATTTCTTCGAAAATTGTTTAAAATATTTTATTTCTTTTAAGGTTTCCCCCGTCGCTTAAAAAAATTATTATTGTTTAATATATCACAAAATCTCAGTTAGAAGAGGTTCCTGAAATGCCAGTTTAAATTAAAAAAAAAAAAAAAAGGAAAATAATTACTAATTAATTCATTAAAAATTTTATGGGATATAATTATTCTCTCTCACTATTATTTCATGTTTAATGTTGCTCGAGCAAGTAATTATGTAAATTATTTTTCTTGAAGAAAAGGAAAGAGATATCCTGTAAATATATTTCTGTATAACATAACTCTCTCTATGTTTACATTTAGATTGATACTTGATCGTTAAAAAATTCATTCTCAGCTAGTCTCTGCCTGCCAGAAGATAAGAACCACAGGCAAAATCGTCTATCAAATAACTAAAATACAACGTTTACAACCTTAAACAATTTATAAAAACATCAGAATGAAATTATGGTATGAGTCAAACTAAATAAACAGATCACCGGAGAGAAAATGATACATTATAGGGAAAAAGAGTAGAGAGTTTAAAGGGAGAAACTATTACTAAAGTAACTGTAAAGAGTGATAAAAGGTTCGACAGAAGGACCGGTTCAAGGTCCTCTTTTGGCAATGGGGATCCATATAGACCATATTCCTCGAAAAATCGAGATATCTTGTCGAAAAACACATCAGTGATCAACTGTTTTGCTTTATTAGCACAAATGTTTGATACAAAAAAATATTTTATCTCTTGATTCTAAAGAGCCATCCACAAATATTAGATTATATTAAGGAAAACTCTTTCCATCTACAGACACACAGTTTCTAACAGTATTTTTTTTTTTTTTTTGGTTAATTTTTTTGGAATAGCTACATAACTACAATTACCAATAAATCATTGTTAATTTATATTGTAGGATTTAATACAGAAATCTATTTGTTGCATTTCTCAAATTCACAACTTATTAAAGATAATCAATTATTTTTATTTGAATCTGGGTATCTATGTTGCTGTGATAACATAAAGATAAGAGTTTATTCAATTCGTATTCTTAAGGAATTATCAGTCTTCTATTGAAGACGCCCAGATATCCATTAAAGTTTTATAAATCTTGTTTTGAGGAAAATAAAACCTGTAAAAAAAGGGTAAACAGAAGTTTGGCAAAACAAAATTTTGTTGAATTTTTTCTTTCAGAATTTTCACCACTGTGAAAGAAAGAAATTTGTAGAGAAATTAACCACACAGCGATCAAATTATTGAATAAAAAAATTGATCAAAACAAACTTATATCATTTAGAATTAAGACTGAGCCAGGTTAAGAAAGAACATACTTTAGAGGTTTTGTAGTATGCTAAAACTACAACTGTTCAACATGTGCTCCATTGGTGAGCACATCTTTCCCTAAGCGATATCCAACTCATGTCAACGTCAACGCAGCGGCAGTATTGGCAAGATGATTTTCATCTTTAGGATTTCAATATGATAAATTTTAAGTACAAAAAAAAACTCAAGACAAAATTATTATAGATCATTAAGTGCAACTGATCAAGTTAAGGTACGAATACGTACGATTAAAATCCTATTTGAATTCCACCTTGCTAAAACATGATTCTAATTCTAATTAAGATTCTAATTTTTGTATCTGAGAATAACCAAAATGTTATAACTGTTATAATTAGAATTGTATATAAAATATTAATGACCCGGTATGTCAGATGTTATGTAACATCACCTATTAATTTTGGGCAATCTATTACGTGATCTGGAGTGAAATACAGAATTTTTAACCTCACATTTTAACATGTTGTTTATACACCTTACCTGAGATATCAAAAAATAGATTCATCAGAATTTTTTTCTTAAGAGAAATGACTTTTTCAAAATTTTCAAAAAGATCAAGATTGGAAAAAATTCGATCATTTGTAGAATTTAAAGCTTATAAGAACACATATTAAATTTCTTTGTAGTATTTAATGAACGGCTGATCGAGTAATGATTAAGTAATGCATTTCTTTTCGTGTTGGCTTAAAGTGGACTACAAGGAAATGACCCGCGCATTCATTCGACATTTTCTTCAGATATTCCAGACCACTTGTAACCTTTATAACACATCCCCTGGCCATAAACTTTCACACTAAACACGAATAGTTCATCGTGACGGCGGCGATCTGTTATACCGAGTATTAAACTTGTTTTCGTTTTTATAAGCCATTCATCGCAGTTTACCTCTTCTCCTGAGTACTTAAGATTACTGAGTGAAATAATAAGCATAACTTCTGTTTTATGTTTTCAAGTAAATAACTAATAAGGACATCATTTTGTTGCTTTTTTAATAATTCATCACATAAGCTCGAAATTAGTGGTTGGGAGTATAGATGGATATTTTTTAGTATATGAAAAATGTGATACTTGACCAAATTCGAACTGGGACTTCTCAATGAAAGAGTGAGAAGTTACCACTCCTGTAATGGATGTCGTTGTTTTTGATAATTTTTATAAATATTACTTACCGGTAAATTTTGCAATTTATATTTGTTATAAATGTATAAAATATCAAAAATCTGTTATAATGTGCTGATATAACTGAAACTTATATGTTTTATAAAAACTGAAATATTTCAAATAATTATTCATTTCCAAAACGGTACGACTCTTATACTTACTGAAATATGCCGGTCTGTTAAAATGATACATTTAATTTATGTTTTAATTTAATGTTTTTCACATGAATCAGACTGTAGATAAGATAGCATAAGGAGGAATAATATAAGATTAGGAAGCTACTTTATATAAACTTATTTGGTTGCCACTGATACATAAACAAGACGTATTCCATTATTATTGAAAATGGGCAGATGCTATAACTTGATCATCGACGGATGAACTGCGTTAAGTTATATATTTTAATATCTTTGTAACGGAACTAAATGTGTACCCTTAAACATTCTGCCGCTTAAGTAGTCTAATAAAAAAATCTTAAGCGATGTACGAGTATATATATATAAAAAAAATAAGGTGATTTAAAAAACCACTAATAATGATTTTGAAACAAGAAATTTAATTTTGTACGCAAGGAACTGTTGAACGGAGTTTAGGAATACATTTAATTTATTTTATTAGAGGGAGATGAAGATTAAAAAGTAATATAAAGAATTAATTTAACGCTATTTTAACCGTAAACATGGACGGATCAGTGTAGAACATTTGTTCCTTACTAACGTCGTATATCTATTGAAATGAGTATATCGTACAGATTAATTCGTGTAATAATAATAATAATAATAACAACAATAATAAATCTGTAATCAACAATAACCACATAACTAACTCAGACATTATAATTTTAATTTTTAACCTAATATATTATAAGTAATAAATTTTATTTAAATAATTTATAATATCTGACATAAATTCTTAACAAATTGTTATTACTGTTAACCTAACATATAATAAAATTATTAACTGATATTCAATTACCTTCTTTGTAATGGTATAACAGATGATTGATACGTTAAATCAATCATATAATGCATTGATTTATGGTGTACCCACATTATTAAAAAAAAAAACAAACAAACAAAAAAAACAACCAAGCTTTACGCCGTGGTTATTTATTAACAGTTATAAGTGAAGGAATAGGGAGTATAAGTTAGAAGAAATAATTTACGGTAACATTTTAACAGTAATTATGAGAATATATGCAAGTAAATGATCGCTTACTCTGAATGCATTCAATTATGAGTTAGCACGAAAGTATGAATAAGTTATACCAGAGTGTTATGTACCTACGTATAGTATACTATACGTTGGCACGCACGTGCCAACAATAGATGACTAATAATAAAACTGAACTAATTAATAAAATTATAACAGTAACCAAAATATAAACTGTTTATGTACTATAAACAATTTAAAACTTCCATAACTCGAATGAACAAGATAATATAATAGAAAAAAAAAAACTACTTATAAACAAAAGGAATGTATTTATTATTATTTTAAGATTCTAGTATTTTTATTTATTCGGGCGTTATTTTATATCTTTATTATGAAAAGGAATGTGTTGTTATCTATTAAAATACAACCAGGATTTTCCCAATATTTTAGTTGTTATTCTGCGATGACTCTCTTCTTCTCGAAAAGAGAGTCTTCGCGAAGACTAAGAAATATTAAAATCTTAATCAAAAACTATGTCGGAAGGTTGTAGTTTAAGTCCTCATCAAAAAGTATAACTCACTTCCGATTCTAAAAATGAGAGTACTTAAAATTTTTACACTCTTCAAAAAATCAAAAAATGTAATTATTTTTAATGCTGCTTTTTAAGAAAGGGATTAATTTTGACTATTTATCACAGAGAAGGAAGAAGAATTAAAATTTTTGACTACATTAGGATAATTTCAATCTGTGTCATAGAATTGGATTGAAATTGAATTTATACAAAGTTAAAAACAAAATCAATATACATTTTATTTAGAAAAAAAAAAGAAGTCAACTTTATTACTAGTTGGAACAAAACCGTTAGTTTTGCGCATTACAGAAAGCTTCAAAACGAAGTTTGTTTCAAAAGAGATAATCTAAATTATTAAAACCGTAATACAGACTATATTTTCTAAATTAAAATCCTTCACAATAATAAATAGCCTAAAAAACAAACAAAAATAATTGTATAAAATGATTTAACACCTCAATACATGTACATACATACGAACATTACTCCCCCAACCCACTTTTATTTTGCTTTTTTTTTTATGTGTATGAGTTATGAAATACGAATAAATGCACATCCTATTTTTTGACTGTTTACATACGTTCCTTCTTGGAAAAAGAATGGAGTATCTATTTTCTCAAATTTCTGACGTTCCGTAACACGAGAAACAAAAAAAATATTGTACAGATGGTTGGTGTATATGAGCCAATTTTTTGGTAAAATTTGGGTTTAATATATCCAGGGGATGGGGTACATAGTTTCTAGGATCAATGTTCATGTTAGCAAAAAATATATTTTTATGAAGTCGGATTCGAATCGATCTATTACGGATCCGAAATGTTCAAACACCACATAAAATTTTGAGCGACGTGACAGAAAAATTAATATATAAACTAATATAAAATGCTGATACGGACACTAAAAAAAAATATAATGCAATGTGGTATCCACTACAATGTAATTATATGTAACTATCCACTTTATTAAAGAATTGGAGAATCGTATTTCGCGTTCAAATGAAATAAGTTTAAATAAAGTGCAGCAAAAAATTTTTTTTTTTAAATTAAAAAAATTATTGAGATTGTTTTCAGATATATTACATTCTCAAAACAAATTTTTTTTAAGTCAAACATGCACATAAACAACACACAAATCTACAGTAGGTCAGCGTCATAAGTTTTCTAAGTTTTTTGAAGAGAAAACTTCTTTTGAAACGTTGTTCCGGACACTTTTGTGATAGACTTTAGGATGGAGAAAAACAGCTGACTCGTAATTAAAAATCGTGCTGAAACGCTAAGCGTATACATAGGAGAGAAAGAAATGGGGCGAGAATTTATATATATACGCGTATAATATATATAGAATGAGTGGTGGGAGAAAAAACATCGATAATCTGTCGGTGATTCCCGATACACTTCTCTTTATTTCTCTCTTTCTATATACTTACACGTTTGCGGATATGCGTTTACATCAATACATAGTAAAGAAAGACGTTGATTCCACTTCTCTTTCTTTTTCCCGCTCTTTTTATCTCTTTCTTTTTGACACTTTTGGAGTCAGTTGACTGCAATCATAAGGGAAGGTGCACAACTAGATGTTACAATAGTTCTAAACCAAATATTTCAACAACCTACGGTTAATATTTTTTGAGTTATGCGAGATACATACGTATATAAGTACGTACGTTACGCTAAAACTAGTGAAAATGGATTCAGGGATGGTCAAAATGATATTTCCGTTGATATCTGAAACCGAAATATTTCGCCATCTAATACTTCCTTTATTTCGTACAAGAAAGTAAAATGTCAAATAAAAATATTTCTGTTTATAAAGCAAAAATATTAAACTTTACTGTAAATAAAGTAAAGTAAAAATATTTTGTTTAAAAAAATTATAAATACTTTAAAAATTAAAAATTTACCATAACTAAAACTACTGTAAATATTTTCTTTATGGTAAAACTGCATCAAATCAAATGAAACTTAAATCTTAAAGGCCCAGGAAAAATTTGAAAATTTTTCAAAACCGATCGCTAACACTTCTTCAATGCTTAGTTTGTGATTTTGAGATCGGTGTAAAAATATTTATGTAATATAAAATCAAATTTTCTTCATTGATATAAAATATTTAATTAAATCTTTTAGTCAGGTTTCCAATAAAAAAAAATTCCTACCTTTTCTTTTCTTACTTGCAAAAGTATAATCTGTCTTATTTATCTTATGTTACAGGTAACATAGGTAAAAATATTTTTACCAACTTCATAAACCCAAAAAGAGTTAAAAGTAGTTTATATTTTGTCATTTAAACATTAAATAAGTTGAAATTTCGTTCCAACTATTAATTACATTTTTATATTTAATTATATCATAATTATGTTTTTAATACTAAAAAAAAGATTCTATTAAATCCCATCCAGTAAATATAGATAAGAAATAAAATATTCTAATTGATACGAAATTAGTTCGAAAATAAATAAATATCAGTAAAAGTTAACAAATTTTAATATTTATAAGGAAAAAAAAATTATCATATAAAAACATCATTAAAGTTCATTTTCCTTTTTGCGATTTAACCTAACCTAATTATTGCCTCTTCTGTATCTCATAAATATTAACAATTCTATGTTATTTCTAAGAAATCTATCAAAAGTAATTATACTAAGATTAACAAGTGTAATTAGAATAAATAGAAGTGTCCATTATATTATATAATAATAATAATCCGATGATTACAGCAATATCAAAAAAATAAACAAAGATAATTAGAATTTCTAAGTGAAATTTTAGTGTGTACTAAATGGCTTATTTCCTAAGCCGGCATAATTACAGAAACGATGGTGTGACAAGGGGTCATAATAAAAGCACTTATTACTAAGTGGTTTGAACTAATCGATCTTTGTTTACAAAAATTTTGTTAGTTTTTACAGAATTGGGCGGTATTTCTTCGTCTGGATGTCTTTCATGTTAGGAAGCTAAATTTTTAGAAAAACTGTTATACGAAAGTATAGCGTGTAGAAATATATTATGCTTAACTTCCCGATGAATGAGCAACATAAGCACCTATTACTTACGCTTATGGAAGTATTATTACTCAAATTAAAACTAAAGGAATAAGTAATTAATTATTAACATTTAAAATTAGTGATTTGTTAAAAATGATTTTTTTTATTTAAGGATATATTCAGCATAAGATCTGTAATGAACGAAACAGAAATCTTAATTCTGACTGTATGAATTTTGTAACAACGTATTTAAATCCTATAATCATCAGTAATGATGAAATTTATTTTCACTTTAATTTCAAAAAGTTGCATGAATATAGCGCCGCAAAGAAATGGTGTGTAATGACAAAATGAATAGTGTAATATTATTCTCCTCTCAATTTATAGAACATTTTTTGAACAGGATTATTCAGAGACACAAACTTTTCATACGAATACATACTATAATTTAAAATAAATAATTTAATTAAAAATTTACAGAAGGAATAAATATTTAAAAATGACTAATTATTACTTTTCCTTAGTTAAAAAAAAAAGTATATTAACAGAAAAAATTATTTTAAAAAACGCAAAATTCTTAAACGCAAAAACTTAAGTAATTTTTTCCCAAAAAAAAAAAAAAGTTTAAAACAAGTTATTATTTATAGAAAGAAAGAATTTTTTTTTTACTAAAAAATAATTGTAATTAGGTATGGAATACTTTCTTAGTTTTTTTTTTTGCATATTTTTAATGAAAAGAGCACCTTTAAAAAAATTAATAAATAAATCAATTGCTGAAATCAATATTAAATCCAGTTAACAACTAAAAAGAAATTATTAAAATTAATCGAAAAACTAAAATTTATGAGTCCCTTCATTAGCTTTAAATAAAAGACTTTCTCCCTTACAAAAAAAAAAGAGAGAAAGAACAACTGACTTTTGAAAACTTGTTTTCATATAATTTTAAAAAGTTATATTTAATATCCATAAGATTATTTTTTTTAAATTCATTTTAAGAATTAAAAAATAAAAATAAAAATATTTCTGGCCCACGAAATTCTCTGGATTCTAAAGAATTTAGAATTTTTAAAAGTCCCCTTATTATACTAAATATTTACAAAACATAACAATGAGTACATTCTTTCCGCTGAATTCATTAAGAGTTAATTGTTTTAAATTTCAATCTTTCTGTGATATTAAGAATGCGGGAAAAATGTGAACTACTTTTGTAATATCAATCAACATACACATATTTCTAGTCAAATTCCTATATTAACATCTCATATACTGGGAAAACGAAAATAGGACACTATTTTTAGAAATATTATAAAGCAGATTTTTCTAATAATATAAAAAGTTTTGTAATTATATTAGAATTGTTACCGACTGATCACCAAGTAAGAGTGAATATATAAATCAATATTGGTCCTGTTTTATAAACGTACAGTGATCACTCAGTCGGGCTGTGTTTGAGTCCTGAACGCAAAATTCGCTGGATCTATTTTATACCTCTCCGAGTCTTTAGTAAAAACAAGATACTCTGTCGTATCATTGTGTAAAATGTACAACATTTACTTTTTGTTATATGTCCTCCTGTTTCAACCAACTTCCCATTTCCGGTGAAAAGTAGAAAACTAACACCGCAACCCATTCCATTAGATTTATTCGACTGGCAAAAAAAATATTTGAAATTAACTATAAATTTGTTACTCTAATCTTCAATTCCGAAAAAAACATTTCCTAATCCCTCGAGTGATAAAAATAAAAAAAATTAAACATAATTAGCAGAAAAAGGAATCGTTTTTAGACAAACAACTGACATGTTAAAATAAAAGTTTCTACTAAAGTATGCAACAATTTTTGAGATACAAGGTACAAGGTAGGGAGTGAGTTTTATTATTCTGGTATTAAATGTCAAACTGTAATAATTAATAATACAATCACATACTAATATAGAATTTTTTTTTTTTTTAATACGAACACAGCCATCAAAACCAGTGTTAAAATAAAAAAAGTAAGGTTTTATAATAGGAATACAATACTTTTCCATTAATAATTACATAATTTAGTTTTGTTACATTGGCAACAGTGTAATACAGTAGTATTATAGAAGCTTAACATTCCAAAATGGTTATTAAGAAGGAAGTACATATGTTATATTAACTTTATATCATTCTTTTTTCTTCACTGCGTATACTAATGGAAAAATATTACAAACGGAAATAATAAAGATGTTAAAAAAAAGGAATTTTAATAATTAATCTTTCATCCGAATGAAAAGTTGTAATAAAAATAAATACGTCTTTATTACATTTTTATTATCTATCTTAAATCTTATTAAATAACCTTAAATGAAGAAAAATCTACTTTAACGGTTAATGAAAAAAGTATACTTTTACTTTAATGCACATTAACGATCATTGAAATAATTATTGAGAGAATTTAACGATTACATTAATTAACTCATATTTTGGTACTTACCGTATCAGCTGACAGTCCATTATTTTTTAAGATAAGCCGTTTTTTAATCCCAAGCCTTGGGGGTTCTCCTGGCTGCAAAAAAAGTACATTTTTGTAATTAATAAAAAAATAGACATGTAGTTTTGTTTATAATGTAATAAAATTAATTATTTGTACATTTTAATTGAAACGTGTAACCACAATTTAGGCTGTATAGACCAGATTTTTCAACTGTATAAATATAGTCTTGTATTTTTAAAGACGCGTAATAAATTTTATTTAAACATATATCACAAAAATTCATCTAAAAGTAGAATAGATGTAAATAAATCAATGTGGGTGTGTGTACGCGCGCATTCCCTCGCTGGGCTTAAGTTCAGTCCCTCTGCATGCAGATTTAAATTCTGTTAACAGTGGAAAATTTTGATTTTTGGATTTGTAAGTAATCCTCTGATACAGACAACTATTTTTCTGTTTATCAACTATGTATATGTTTATGTGCTACGTATATGTTATTTATATTCAGTGCTTCTATTTTTCTAATGTTGGTAGAAAAATAATGATATTGTTGTCGATCATAAGAATTTCATGAGAGATACAATAGTCCTAAATACAAACATTCTACGGTTAATCATTTGTGAGTTATGCAAAATACATACGTACGTACGTACCGAAAACCTGAAAACCGAAATATTTCGCGACTACAATATACTTCGTTCCAGGAAGTAAAAATAATTCCAATTTAATTAATACCAATATAACAAAAATTAAAAATCAAAATGTGAAAAAAATTTGAACTTTTTTCTTTAAAATTTATAGAATATGGAGTTATTTAACAAACTTTAATATTCACTCCGATAAAAAAATCTCTTTTTAGAGAAATTCATATTTTTATATTATCACAACAAAAAATTTAGAAATTTAAAAATTGAGAAAATATTAAAAATATGAGAACAGATAAAATCTGTACACTGAACAAGAAAGTTTAAAATTTTTGGAATAAAGTTGGAGTATGTTTGGAATAAAGTCGGAGTACACTCCGAGGCATAAACAATTTAGGTCTAATACCGCCTATGTATTAAAATGCCTAATTCTTATATTTTTGGAAACAAATTTTTTGTTATATAAATGCTTTGGTAAATGATATGCAAGATCCTTTTTATTAGCTCTAACTTTACTCGATTGTTTATCTAAAGAGTTGGGTTAATTTATTTCACCTACATATTTAAATTTATTCACTTAATTAATTTTTTCATATTTGGTTTTTAAGTCTGCAGTGTTTTTAATATTTGTCATAAATTCATTTTTTTTGAAAATAAATTTGTAAACCATGTTTTTTCAGGTCACATTTTTAAAAGATTAATTTAAATTTCTCCAGTTTTAATATCCCGAGACAAAATTTTCAGATTATCTTCAAAGGTCAAACATTATTTACATATTAATGTACTATAATATATAGAAATTTTTATTTTCTGAAACATGGAAACGAAGAATCAGTATTACTGTTAAACAGAATATATTTACTGCATGTAAATGTTTATTTATCAGAAAATTTTATATATAAATTTATATACATCGAAATAAATCGTTACATCGAAATTAAAATAAACAGTAAAAAAAATACAATCAAACCCCATCGAGAAAAAAAATGTCCAGTACATATTAAAAATAAATTGTAATAATAAAGAGTAATTTTAATAATAAAAATAATTTTAGACAAAAATTTGCAAGGAAAAATTACATGCGTTTAATAAATGTAAAGTAGTCCAGACGGAAGATGAAATATCAACAGAAGAAGGAAGAGAAATATTAAGATAAATAATGAGTATAAGATTCAAGTATAAAAAGAAAAATAAATAAATTGTTCTCACTGTTCAGAGAGCCCCCATTCGAAAAAAAATTTAAATAAAAATATCAGTTTACAAAACTTTAACTTGACATCCAAATAGTGATATTTTTTTGAATATTTATCTTTTTTTTTAATTTTAATTTAAAAACAAGCTTCTTAATATCTATTCACTGTTACTTATTTATTTTTAAATAAAATATGTTTTTCAGCTACTTTTAAGCTATAAAAATAACTTTGGGACGGGTAGAAAATGATAATGATCTTGAATTTTACAAGAAATTCACAAGAGGCTGATTTAAATATAAATATACAGAATGAATTTATCACACATAATAAAAGGAATGGTGAAATTTCAGACACTTCTTTTCACACGATTCGGTATATCCCTTGGATTCTTTGTTGCGAATCTGTTTACGTTCACGTGTGTGAACATATTCACTCGTGCAGAAACGGATACAAGATATGTATAAATGATATACATATAGAGATTTTTTTATCTAATAAATTGTTATTGAATAGTAAAATTAACATCTTGAAGTTACATTTCTAATATAAATATTTAATAATTTATATTAAAAATAGTTTTAATCTTGGAATTAGACCATTTCTTTTTCATTTTTAATCATTTATGCTTCTTTTTGAAGAAAAAAAAAATTAAGTGATAAAAATTAAGGTTGATAAAATTTTGATAATCCTCATAGTTTGAGGTCTTTGTAATTGTGAACGGAAGATTAGTTTATTGTTATTCATGCTAATAACCTACATGGTCTTATTATTTATTAACATGTTTAGGTTATTTGTTATTTTAACTGATATTATTATTATTATTGTCTAATAACTGACAATCAAATAACTTCGCTATTTCTGCTAGTATAGTATATAAATAAGTATAAAAAATTATTTAAATTAAAAAAAAAAAAGTCAAAAAGATTGCTTAGTATAGAAAACTGTAGCCTGTAAGGTGAGTGTAACGCGTGGGAAAAATCAGTTGGAAACCTGCCGAAGTCGACGACGATGACAACAACACTGTTGTATTACTTTCCTTTTTTGTTCAGTAGACATTGTGCGTCCGTTGAGCAGCGCAACCAATTGGCGTGAAATAATATTTCATAATGATACTATGGCCAAGTTCAAGGTGAAGATCTTTGCCTTTTTTATTTCTTTCACTATTTTACGGAAGGAAAATTTTTTTTTAAAGAAGACTATCTAAAATTGATGGCTTTATTAGGATAAACTGTATTACCACGTTGAATTTAATATTATATATAAATCACAATAATAACATTTTATTTTATAATAAAATTCTTTATATTGTTATTGCAAAGTTAAGAATTACTTGAAAAAAAAAATAAGGGCAATGTTATTGCTCAATTTTGACGGTATTTATAACTTTTTTTTCTTATTTCTTATTTCAAGGGCTCCAAAAATTGTTAAGTAGTACTTTTGTTTAATATCATTACTTCTTACACATAAAATGCTTAAAAAAAAAAAATAAAAATAATGTTTAACATGAGTCTAGGTATTTAAAAAAATATATATACATATTTAATATGAATTGTATTTGGTGAAAAAACAATTTAATTTTTTTTTTAAATTAGATATACTTTTTAAAAATCAAAAACAATGGTTTGGGTTTCATAACTTCAATACAATGATTAAGAAAAGATTTGATAAAATGAAACCTACACTACTGATCAGCAATCGAAATGCAGTACATGGCCATTTTTGCTTTGCTTTTACAATTCTATAAAAGAGCCAAAAAATTAAATCAAAACAAAATGATTGTCTTTTAGAAACTAAATGTGATTTAGTATATATTATACATAGATATTCACAAAAAAAAATGTAACAAACATTCAGAACATGTTTTATTTGTGAAAATGAAGAAGAAAGTTCATACAAACTTAGGTTCAGAAATAATTTTTTAAAGAGTGTCCGCTGGCAAAAATTTCGTCCGATTTCATCACCATCGGTTAAATTAAGCCATATTGTAATTGTTGAACCCATATTAAGGGATAATTTTAGTGGTTTTATGTGAAATCCGTCCTGAAAATTGAAAAAAAAAGAAGTGTACAAAAAATTTGTGGTAAATGACAAATGATTGGGGTCGAAAAACACATTATTTTATATTTGGTGTAAATTTTTTTTTTAGAAGAGTAACAAATACATAATACTTTTTAAACAAAACTTGTAGAGAATTGATTCTGAGTACAATAATATGAATAAAGTCCGCAGGAACAAAGTATAAAAGTAAGAGTTTTAAAGTTTATAAATAAAAAAAACTTTTATTTACTTCGTACCTATTTTACAGTTCTGAGGTCTATCTTTTTCAATTATACAGGACAGATTTCATATAAAACCGCTAAATCTAACCCTTACTTAGATCCAAGCCATAACAGTGTGATTTTTCGTGAATCACTCTGTACACACTCACACTCACGCGCGATATATTCTTGTCTCTATAAAATATATGAAAAATAGGATAAATATTCTAAAAGCTACACAGAATTTTAAAAAATGAAGTCAACCATTAATATTTTGCAAAAAATTCTATCGAAATTATCTTCAGTAAATTTTACCTCTTTGTTATATAATACAAATCGATTGCAGAGTTTCAACGTTTTAGAGAAAAAAAACTAATTTTTTGTTAATTTTAAAATAAATAGAATACAATAATTATAAAAGATTAAACAAAATCTAAAAGTTGTGAAAAAAATTAATGTATTTCATATGGGTGGTAATTTGTTTTTGTTATTATTTTACGGATAAAATGAAAATAGTATGAAAATTTTATTTTTTTAATGTGTAGGTTGCAATCGGTTCAACAAGTGAACAATAAGCCACCCCCATGGTACAGTGAGATGAGGATGATAAGTATGATACGTAAATGAGGTGTAACTTTGTACAGACTCAGGCCGACCATTTCTTTCGATTTCAAAGTCGAAATGATTTCGATTTAAAATCCTAGTAAAGATAAAAAAATTTTATACGGATTTGAATACTAGATCGTGGATACCGATGTTCTTTGGTGGTTGG
>JAAAKQ030494521.1:7890-21039 GCA_010016005.3 Zanna intricata
GTGGGGTAGGTAACCATCCTCTGAATTCTTGAAATGATTTTTATATATACTCACCATACACACACACACACACACACTGTTTTGTACATCTACAAAACTGTAAGAAGGACTCTTAACATCATATATATGTGTGTGTATACCTTCACAAAGCGTCCACAATTAGTTTATTTGGCAGTTATATATACTTTTTTTCAACATCTAAATAGTTATTGGAAACATTCCTGGGTTTCATAGAGACATCATAAGTTGCTTCATCGTTTTGCCCATTATGACATTGGTATTGTATTTTTCCTCCTCAGAACATTTTCAAGCAAGTAAACAAGTACAAATCAGCTGATGGCAAACTGATAGAATATAATGGAATGCTCAAGAATTGTTAGTGTTATTTCTCGTTTTGCCCATTATGACACTGGTATTGTATTTTTCCTCCTCAGAACATTTTCAAGCAAGTAAACAAGTAAAAATCAGCTGATGGCAAACTGATAGAATATAATGGAATGCTCCAGAATTGTTAGTGTTATTTCTCTATTTAAATAAACACATACATTTTCAAATTAAGGAACGATATTTATTTAAAACATAATACACAATTACAAAAGGGAACACTGAAAGGAATATTAAATAACTGTCATCTTAATATCTCTAAACCCAGATCGATAGATCAAATGTTGGGGTATAACAATTTCCTATGCTTATTGAAAAATATTGAAATCAATAACATGAACAATATAATTAAAAGGTAGATGCATAGATAAGTATTGAAATTAAATATCAATGTACTTCTATACAGACTTAAGTTCCAAGACTGTTTAACCATGACGATTCAATACTACTATAATTCAATATTCAATCCTACATCAATAGTCTACACACATCGATACATTCGTTGGGATACAGCAGTTAGATTGCACATGTACCCTTTGACAACTATAGACTAATGTAATGGTGCATTGGTCCAATCACTGTTTCCCGCTTTTTCAAATGCTTCCTTCTTACTTTAAATCTTAAATAATGAAGAATGAAGATGTACATTTTCTTGTTCATTGTTTGCCTGTTGGGAATGAATTTGTAGTGAAAAGTAAACTGTTAATTAAGAAAAAAAACCACTTCTATTATTGACTAGTATTTTGTTTGCGGATCACACAAAAAAAGTCTCATCTCTTGTTTTGATCTTGGGCAGAAAACTCTTGATTGTTCACATTCTTTGACGTTCACCTCATTATGAAGAATATGGTGACAACTTCTGACTGATATTCTAATTATTCACAATATTTTCTAAATAGCTTTTCTTCTACTACTTGAAACATTTTAACATACTCAATATTTTTTTCATTTGTCAAGGAAGATTTGCTCTCAGTACAAATATCATTTTTAAAACTTACCATTCCTACATCGAGTTAGCTCAACAAGTCATAATTGTTTTCTTTTAAACACATATTAATGCTTCAAAAAGAGCTGGATTTGTTATGTTTTGAACTTCAATGAAATTTTATATTTTTATAATAATTATTATTATTGTAATAGGACCAACACAGTCATTCGTAATCCGCTTTAAAAAACAATAGACATAACAATATTCCACAAATCTAATGTACAAAGAATAAATTATAGGATGTTTGCAGATATTTGGCTATGGGCCTATACTATTAGTAGTAAAATGTTTTGTCCTTGTAAAAAAAATGGTACAATTTAGAAAAAAAATATCTCACATTATTTTGTGACGATTCTTAATTTGTTTACATAAATACATACATATAAATGTAGAAGAACAATTACTAACATTTACACAAATTAAACTGCAGCAGTAGTAATTGAAGAACATAAAAAAGAAACCGTAATAAAAAAAGGGAGTCGAAGAAGGATGTTCCCTATCCCCATTCCTTTTAATCTTTATATAGAACTAGTAGTTAATGATGTTAAAGAAAAATTTAGATCCGGAGTAACAGTGACTACCACATTAAAATAAACAAGAACAAAACGAATGTAATGAAAATGTAGGAGAAATAATGTAGATAGACCACTGAATATAAAAATAGGAAGAGAAAAGATAGAATTACTAAATTAATAGAAAAGTAGAATTACTAAAGCAGAAGCGATATAAAATGCTGAACACAGGCAAAATGAGCTTTCAGTCAGAAATATAATTTGCTTACATCAAAAATTAATTTAAATGTTAGGAAACATTTTTGAAAGTATATGTTTGAAGTGTAGCTTTACATGGAAGTGAAATGTTGATAATCTGAGTAGCTGAGAAGAAAAATTAGAAGCTTTTGAAATGAAGCTATAAGAAAATGTTAAAAATCTGATGGGTGGAAAAAGTGACAAATAAAGAGGTGTTGCAGCAAATTGAAGAACAAAGAAGCATTTGGAAAAATATAGTTAAAAGAAGAAACAGTCTTATAGGCCACTTATTAAGGGATCCTGGAAAAGTTGCTTCAATATTATTAGATGGGAAAAATTGTGCAGACAGGCAACATTTGGAATATGTAAAATTGTTAGGGATTAGGGGTTTACCAAAATGCAACTACTGGCACTAGATAGGGAATCTTACAGACCTGCATCAAACCACTCAAATAACAGAAAACAAAAAAAAACAAAGAGTTTTTCAAATTATTTTCAAAATAACAATAATTATTGAACACTTGCTTTGTTTCATTTGCTGACTAATATATTTAACATATTTTTGCTATATAAATATTGATTATATGCTAAATAATACAAAACTACAGATTCTCCAAAGAAGAAAACATCAGTAACCAATCTACATAAAAGTAGTGACGAATAAATGACTCAAATAGCCCTGGAACTTGGTTTATTGGAGGACAATGCCCAATCTACCAAAAAAAACTCGAGCCACAATTTTCAGTCTGTAAATTCATCACAATCTTCAAATTCTGATGAAGAAGTTGACTTCTTCAACAAGTTGAAGACTTTTAAGCAATCACAAGGGATATGGATAGTACCAATCAATATAATCTTATTAATCATATGAAAATTACAAAACATGGACCAACGTAATTAAGAATGACAATTATTTTTGTTATAAATTACTCGGTCTGTGAAAATGATGCAGGACCAAGAAATGACTCCAAGTTATTTCTTGGAAAATAAATCCAAGGAAAAAAGAAATGAAGGACAAGATCAATGGAAAGTTGCCTTTTATAACTGGCTGTAGATATTGTGAGCCTAGATTCTTCCCAACATTCATTTGAATGGACCCCTGAACCAATGAGAGGGACATGTATTGGCCATTTTAGATGAACAGATTCAGTAACAAGAACTAATTCAACCAAAATATCCTTCTAAAAAATATTTAAATAAAAAAAGCAAAGGAAGGTAGATTTCACTAGAACACACTATTACTTAACAAATCTGTGTAATGAAATAAAAATTAGGAAACAAAGTTATAATACCTTATGATAGTTCTAGCGGCTAAACAGAGAAAGAGGTAACAAAGTTAGCACTTATCAGTAACAACCACTAGGTACTTAAGTACAAGTAATCAGGCTAAGCCACAATTCTAAATGTTCACAAAAAAAAAATAATATAAATCTACAGAAAGAATCGATAAAAAATTCCAAAACCAACAATCTATAATACTTACAGCAGGGACTACGTTTGGATTTTGCAATAATTGTTCTATATCTGGCAAAAAACCCATGTCTAACATTCGATCAGCTTCATCAAGTACAAAATATCTCATTGATGAAAATGATACTGTGCCACGATCAACAAAATCCTTTAATCTTCCAGCTGTTGCCACTAAAATATGACAACCTTCAGTCTGAAAATAACAATAATAATAGTGATAATTTACATTTTATATACAATTATTTAAGCCAACATTTCACAAATTAAAATTTACAGATACACCTTTAGATATATATCTCAAATTACAAATAGCTGGGAAAAATAATATCACCAATGAATATGATTTACTTGGAAATTGTTTCAGACTACAAAATATTACATATAAAGAAATGCATAAACATCTGTACATTAAAACTTACTTTAATATGTGAATACTGAATTTGAATCAGAACCTAATTTAAGAGTAAAATGGATTTTTAATAAATTAGAAAAATGAAATTGATGCGAGTCATATAGAAAAAATATATATATAAGTGATATACAGCTTACCGTCACAAGGCTTATACCTAATATTAACTACCTCAATGTCTCAATAGTTTTAAAAAAGTTACTACCCAAAGAATTTTCAAATAAAATAATAATCTGAATACCATAAGCTTTATTCATATATAGATTCAAAAAGTTCCTGAAATTGCTTCATAGTTTAAAATAGCAATTGTAATAAGGAAATTTTTGGTTTCTAAGTTGGCAGTACTCATGAAATCACACTTTTCCTGCTTTACTTACAATACTAAAACTTTTTTTAAATTTATAATATATGTGTATTTAAAAATGTTAGCCAATGAACAATATAAATATCAAATTTTACTTAAAAAATCACAGTTGCAGATATTAAAACTAGTTGAACAATCAAATTGAGAATTAACAATGAAATAAACAGCAGTTTACAATTAGCATAAGCATTATACAGATGGGCAAGTTAATATTGAAAATGATTTCTTAGTGGACACACGGCCTACCTGGACCAATGAAGAAATCTGCATGATGGTGAAAAGTAATTTCATCACTATGGCTGATCAAAATAGAAATTTTTTATGCACAATCATAACAGGAGATGAGACATGGCATTTACTGGGTGATCCACAGACATAAGTTGTCAGGTGTGGAAATCATCACCTTACTAACAGAAATCAATTTCTAACAGAAATTTACTAAAATTATGTTGATAGTTTTTTGATTACAAAAAATCAACAAACAACTTCTTGAAGTGTTCAAAAAAATGAGAAGTAAAGAACTGCATTCTTTCTTATGAAAATATATCAGCACATTAAGATTGATTGTATCAGCGTAGTAAGTGTGTCAAAAAGTACACAACACAATCTAACAACTTTGGAGCATCTACCACACTCTCCTGAATTTGCAACAGCTGATTTTTAGTAGTTTCCTTGCTTTAAAAATGCTCTAAAGAGGAAACAATACAAGAACATCAATGACAAGATGGCCAAAATGATGAAGTAATATAAGTTATCTCAAAATGGGATTTGGTAATGTTTCCAACAACTGTATAGTCATTGGCAGAAGTATAGAGCTGCTGAAGGAAATGCATTCCAAGACTTTCATGTAAGCAGTTTTTGAAAAATAAAACTAATTCCAGAAACTTTTCAAAATACCTTGTACTTATTCAATATGTCTGGAGTACTGCAGCCAGATCAGTACTAAAATGAGATAGTACATTAAGCACTTTTATATTTCCAGCTGTTCAGAAAATGTTATTCTCAAGTGCCCAAAAGAAAATACTTATGAATGAAGCATTAAGAATTGAGCTTATATTCAATTTGTTTATTCTATGTCAAATAAACTAGTTCATAAAATTTTGAGAAAATGAATGTTTTATACACAACCATAATGGATAGGGGTTCAAATATCCCTGAAGGAGACCATGGTTTGCTTGAATTTGTTACAATCATATTGTATCTGTAACAAAATTCGGTTTACATTGGCCTCAATCCACTGGCATTACAAGGATATGCGCCTTCTGAATATCCAATCTTTTGAAATTGCAATTTGATTTGAAAAAGTTATTTCATGAAGATACTTCAGATTAATATTTTATTTTTATTTACATATTTTTTAAATGCCCTTTACTTTTGGCAACTATATTGTCGCTGAATGGCTTTGATGGCATGTGGAACCTTAAAATCTTCTGGTGACCCTGAAAATGGCCATTTTTGTCGCTGAATGGCTTCAGTGGCTAGTTGTAGTTTAAAACCTCGTAAGAGCTCTGAAAAGGCTATTGTCGTTGAAGCCATTCGACGACACGTTGTAGTCGAAAACCTTGTGATAGTCCTTATAAAGGCTGTTTGAGGTTTCTGGACTGAAAAGTGCTGATTTTGCATTAGCTCTGAAAAGAGATGTTGGATCCGGAAGGTGGTCTTTGGCAAAGTCGACTTGACTGAAGTCAGGGAGTTGCGGCTCATCCTTAAATCAGACTAAGGGGGCTTTCCTTAAGCGGCAGTTGGGTTCCTACTACAGTAGTAGTGGAGACCACCAGAGCCCCCTCAGTGTCGAGTCGGCGTCAGTCGTTTTTCGCCAGCGAGGACAAGGCAGTTCTTCCAGAGTGATCTCATGCTGGGCCGGCTCTCGCAACAGCATCCACCGGCCAGAGCGAATGAAGTCTGGCAAACTGGAGCGAGAAGGAAGCGTCTGCATCCAGTGGCTCCCTCGGAAGGCTGGCAATATGTGCTGTTCCGGCAGGATGGTCCCACATTGAGCCGACAAGAGTACTTTTTCGATCTTCTTCAGGCGGTGGCCGACGATGAAGTGACACTTCACACCAAGAAGCCTCCATTTCTTGAGCCTGTAGTGGTGAGGCCACAGCGCTGCTCTAAGGCACAGGGATCTGTGCGAGCAGCTAGCTATGTGGTGGGAGTGTCGCCTGTACATATACTGCACCCCACTGACAGCTGAGCTGTCGCGTCTGCCAATTTACATTAAGCATGTGGTAACCACTACCCCCCCCCGTCTATATGGGCGCATAGGATCCAAATCTGATGGATCTTGCCGTAGTTAAGTTGTCAGCGTGTAATGTGCAGGTTTGAGCCTGGAGACATGCACCTTCAGCTGGGTATCTTTCCTGTCGATTTCATATACTTGCCTTGTTTGTTGAAGGATACTGTACGGGCCTTTCTATGGAGCCTCAAATCCTGCATATTGACCATCGCGTGCAGGGCCAAGCTTGCTGCCTGACGAACACTTGATCGTTCACTTCAAATGTTGGTTGCTCTTCTCTGCTGTTTATGAACTTCTTTTGGTGGTAGACCTCATGGTGTGCTGCCTTCTCCTCTCTTTCCTTAATGGATTGAGGCAGTTCTTCTGCTTTTGAGTGCTGCCAGTTCCCAGGTCTCTTTAAGTGTCTCCCAATGAGCAGTTCGCTGGGGTGGCATGCCGGTTGTGGCAGTAGTCCGATTTCTTAATGCAAACAGCACTCATTGCACACTCTTATCCTAGATTAGGTGTTGGATATCCTGCTCGGGGGCTATTTTCTCAGTGTCTTCTTCACCTCCTCATTACAATGTTCTGTGGGATTCGTCCATGGGTGGTTTATATGGGTGTAGTCCAATGTGCAATATGTTGTTGGCGGCACAACTGGATTGTGAGCGCAGTGCCGTTGTCTGTCAAGATGGGCACAGGATAACCCCAGCGGCAAAACATTCCTCTTCCAAACAGCTGAAGATAATGGCAATGTTAATTCGAGGGATGGGCCTAGCCCCCACCCAGTGGGAAAACGGATCAATCGCCACCACTAGAAACCTATTGCCTTGTTCCATTTCTGGATATGGACCCATTAAATCAACAGCTACATGCTTCCAACAAGCTGTGTCTCCAAGGTCATTGATTATCTGGTGGAGAGTTTGGTCCTAGTTTGTAGCAGGTGTATATGCTGCAATCCTGAATGTTATTCATAAGGCCCTGCCAATCGTAGTATTGGCAGATTGCCAGCCAGGTTTCTTCTGGAGGATTCTGGATGAACAGCTTCATGAGCATTGTGGTAGTGTCATATGACAGCTGAGGGGTTGCCGAGTGAGATGTAGACACCCACTGGTTGAAGTCCTGCCTCATGCTACACCCTGCTGTCCATATGATGCCGTCTTCGTCCACCTCGAGGCAAATGTCCAAGGCCGAATTCTGATCTTGGTGTAGTTACTGTCACTCTGGATTGTCCTCTTGTGCTTCCCGCACCTGTTGGAATAGAAAAGTGGCGACAACTTCCTGCAATCGGGGTATAACCGCTCCACTCTTTTCTTGGCTGTGTTCAGTCAGGCGTAGTCTATCTTCATCCCACACCATTTCAGTATTTTCTTCTTCCATTGGTTCTCTTGAAAACAGATCTAGTGGTTCATTCTCCTGGCCAGGGCAGTGCTCTAACATAAACTTGAAACTCTGAACCAATAAGGCCCAACGAGCATGTTTTGTTTTCTGCCTGGTGGCCTGCCTTAGCCATGTCAAAGCCTTGTTGTCCGTTCTGAGGATGAAAGCTCAATCTTCGAGGTACAGTCGATAACATTTGATTGCTCACACCAGGGCAAGGCATTCGAGCTCGTTGGGAGTGATATTTCTTCTCTGCTTCTGAAAGCTTCGTGCTGGTGTACGATATGACTCTTCGCTCCCAGTTTTCGGCTTGCTGGTAAAGCACGGCTCCCAGTCCTTGTTGGCTGACATCGGTTTGTAAGACTGTATGAAGCTCTGGATCTGAATACAAATGTTTGTAAAAAAAGCAATCAAAAGCTTTTAGACACAAAACAAATTGTCATTATATAGAATTGCTACAGTAAATTAATTAACACAAACACTTTAGCTTTTTTAGTTGAAAGGCTGATAGATAAAAATTGGTAAAATTGATTGCTTTCAAATAAGAAGTAAGCAATCCAAAATAATTTTTCATAATAAGGATATTTATGATCCCTAGAAAAACATAGTTAATTTATAAAATAATAGGAAATTTTATTAAAATGAAAGAAAACTTCATAACAATATTTATGAAGATTAGAATATTAGTACTTAATACAAATCTGTGAAAACTTTATTTTTATCAGACTAGGAAAAATGTTTATGGCGGAAAAAATATTTTTAAAATATAGCTTGACACTATCACTAAACAAAACCTTTAATCCAGTTATTATATTCTTATGAACCATAATCCCAAAATACTCTCAATCAAGGATCTAATTATTTTTATAGTTTTTCCGTTACAATTGATTCTAAGAAACAAATTTTTAAACAAAGAATTACTTCACGTACACCAGATTTTCTATAAATTTTATTCTCTAACTTGCAAAAAAAACCAAGAGAAATCTCATTACTGGAAATATTGATTTTTATATTCTACTGTCCATACAAATAAGTTTAAAACATAAAAATGCATAAAATAAAAGGCTCTAAATAAGAAGTCATTTGCATACAGTATTATCATAACATGTGATATATATCATGGCCTGATCAGATCAATAACATACAGGAAGGTAGGAAAAAAAGTTATTTATTAAAAAAAATCAAAAAAAGAGAATGGAGTGTTATAAAACATGTATAGGGAAATAGAAGATAAATTTTTTATCTGTTTGTTATTATAAGAGTATTATTAGATTTATTCAGTGTCCTTCAATCATATTGATATTTGCTTTTTAAGTGAATTTTCCGCGTTAAATTTATTCATTACATAAATTCTATTTTATGAAAAATATTAAAACTACTATTTTTACCAAAAAAATGAATAAATAATAAAAAAAATATAAAAATTGAGGAATAGATGGAATATAAGTCTGAAATAGGATTACAACATACGCATCTTTTTTGAGATTCAAACCTATGTACACACTTCAAAGGGTTAAACTGAGCCATTCACATTGACTAAACTTGTCTGACAGATTGTACAATGATATTTTTGGCAGCAGTTACTCCAGGTAATATATTAAAAAGTAGAAAATACAACAAGAAAAACTATAACTTAAAAGTATCATTTTTTTTCTCACATACCTTCAATCTTGACGCCTGATGAAATGCTGAAGCACCACCATAAGCAATTCCTATTTTTAATATTGAACGCATAGAAAATTTCCTAGCTTCATCATATATCTGGATGGCTAATTCTCTGGTAGGACATACAATTATGACTTGAGGCTGACATTCATAACCACCTTCCACAGTATCACCAGGATCACCTAAAAGTGTGTTTATTATTGGCAGTAAAAAAGCCGCCTAGAGGAAAAAATTTTTTAAAATTAATATTGATCTCACAACATACAAATTATAACCTTAAAATAATTCAGTCATTAAGATCCACCAAGTGTTTGCCTTACATCTTTGAAAAACTAAAATGAATTTTAATGTTGTAATTTTTCTTACACTCTATTAATATGTTCTTATATGCAACTTGTCTTGTGTCTTACACTTTATCTTTACAAAGTTAGCAGGTAGGTACCACATTAATTTTGAAAAAGAATACATATTCTATAAGTATCTATGTTATTTCACTCATCAAAAAATATAAAAAACTACCTGAAAATGAACCGTTATTCAAAATCCTCAATTACTTACAACAAACAAAGTCCAAAATAAGATTAGGTGATAACCAGTACCACCAAATTTTTAAAACATTGGGTTTTTCAGGAAAACCTAATTCTACCCTAATATCTACTCAAAGAATTTCAAGAATTTTTAGGTGTAGTCTACTTACTGGCCAATTTGTTCTTGGCCAGTAATTTTATATAACACAAGTCTATGAAAATCTAAAAAAAGAAAAGGTATTTTCGTAACAGACTTTTTTTTTATTTATCTTTAAGTTCTCAACATATAAATAAGAGGGAGGAGTGAAAAGTTCTAGATCTCATACAGAAGTGACATTATTAGTAAGCTTAATTTCATGACGGCATCATATGATTCCATTCATTAGTTTACTATAAAAGGTTGAAGTTGCTGCATCACTAAGTATAATATTTACAGTACACCAAAGTGGAGAATTAGGGGTTTATTTCTGAATTGTGTTTGATGTTGGCGACCAGCTGACGTGCTCTCTTACGAGCGGTTTTTGGTTTTGAGTGATGTGTAAGCTAGTAATTAGTTCAGTTGGCTCTGTACAAAGCAAGAGATTAGACTTTTCGCCTCTCCCATGCGGATCAATCATTATTATATTATTTTATTTTTTGGTTATGTATTTTATATAAGTCATTTATGTTCGTCTAAGTTAAAAATAATGTTTAATATTCAATTGTTACAATTTGTTCCAGCTGTTTACAGTCCATTGTTGTTGATACCAATTAATACGGCTGAAAAGCATGAATTACACAAATTGAAAAACTGAAAATTCGCAGTGCTTAAATACATTTTTCTGAAATGCTTAAGTGCAAAGGAAATTAAAGAAGTGCTTGATATGACATTGGGAGTCTCCTCCATCAATACAATAGTTAAACACAAAGTCACAGGGTTTAAAATGTAGTAAAGATGAACCATGTGGTGGGCACCCTTCTGAAATGACTACACTATAAATGATATAAAAAGCACATAAAATCATTTCACTAGATTGATAAATGACAGTAAGTAAGTTAGAAATCTGTAAGCATGTCAACAGAATGCGTGTGCAATATTTTGCAGGAACAAGCTGTGCACTACATGGGTGCCATGTTTGTTGACATCCAACAAAAAACAGCGCCAAAAAAACATTTCAAACAATTGTCTCGAATTCTTTCAGAGCAATAATCTGAGGGAATTTTTATATTAGTTTGGGTTGGCTGATGAAGCTTGGGTTCATCACTACATTCCCAAAATAAAACAGTAGCAAAGACTTTTTGCGCAAGAGTTACGGCAACTGTTTTTTGGGATCAGATGCTTGTAGGAATAATTTTCATTGTTCGACTTAAAAAGGAGAGGTAATAATAAATGGTAAATATTATGTGATCCTACTGCAGCATCTCAGTGATGAAATTAAGAACGATTGATTGCATTTGGCAAAATAAAGAGATGCTTTTCCATCAAGATAATGCTCCAGTTCACATTTCAGTGATTGCAATGGCAAAACTCAACGTATTACAATTTGAATTGCTTTAACACTCTCCAAATTTACCTGATCTGGCTTCTATTGATTACCATTTCCTAACCCCCCCAAAAAAAAAAAAAATGGCTTAGAGGGAAGACATTTTCAACCAATAATGAAGTTATTGCCATTGAAGATGGTCATTCAAAGGATTTGGATAAATCTATGTACCAAACTGGCCTAAGCGCACTTGGGACATTGGGCTAAGTGAATAGACCTTAAAGGTGACTATATTGAAAAATAAGTCAAAATGTATCACGAAAAAACTTATTATTCAATCCCGGAAGTTTTCAATCTACTGTAATCAACATATTCAGTCTAGAAATGAGACTGCCAACAATTGTGTATCCACTGGCTGCAAAATCATTATTTTTATTACATATCTGAGTGCCAATTATTCATTATTAAAAATTTGATACTAAAATTGCAAATAAAGCATTACACTTAAAAATTGGGCTATAAAATTAAACTAAATTAAGAAGAAAAAATCATATTAGGTTTTTATCAGATCTAACACACTTAAAATGTGTTTAATAAATCTTTCTTTAAATTGTTTCCTTGTGATCAATCCTTTAATTTCTATTAATTTATCTTTTCCCATTCCTATCTGTTTTATTTTTACTAAGTCTTCCTTACTTTTGTGCCCAATCACATCTCAATGATGGAACAGTATTATACACTATCGTATTTTATTATATAAATTTGATGCATATAAATAATTATAATTCTGACAATAGCTTTAATTATTAATTATATTTTAGATGAATTACAAAAATGTAATTTTCATCGTTAGTGGTAATAGTTTTTTTTTAAATTGAGGTGTAACAATAAATGAGAAGAATAAAAATTATATTATTAATCATATTGCTTCAACTGATGTCTGCATTTTCAAGAATGTAATAAAAATGAAAATTCAATACAAAATATCAAAATCAGCAATATCTTTAACATAGTATCCTAATAGAAACAGATGGAAACAGCAAAAAGTTCTTACAGTTTTTCCAGAACCAGTTTGAGCACAAGCCATAAGATCTCTTCCAGCCATAATTGCTGGGATTGAATACTTCTGCACCGGTGTTGGCTTTTGATAGCCAGATTTAAGCACATTATTCAAAACAAACTCTCTGAGACCTGCACTTTGAAATGATTCAATATGTTGTGGTTTATTCTCCCCGGACATCTGAAAATTTTAAAATCACATTTTTTAATTCAACATTTAATCTACCGATTGTGTCTAAAGTTGTAATATAAAATATATTTAATAAAATAATTTAAAAACTTAATATACGAGGTCAAAAACTGTCAAACTTTCTCTACCTTAAAAGAACTAGTCACCATTTGTGTATCCATTGGCTGTAGTCATTTTTTCTTATTAACCCTGCTGTTCTGTTCGGGCTGTATTGACCCGAAAACATTTTTATTTACTTATAATTTTCCTCCCGTTAATGATATAAGTTTCTGATTCTATGACTTTG
>JAAAKQ030494543.1:0-21037 GCA_010016005.3 Zanna intricata
CATGGCATTTTTCACACACGCTACAATTCGTTCATCTCATCCTCTGAAGATATAACCCAACGGTGGTTCCGGAGGTGAAAAAAAAGTCATTGTAATGTACTCTCTTTTCTATTCTAGACCCTCAATATCATTGTATTCTTCCTGCAAAAATCTTTTCACTACATTTTAGTTTCCCTTTTTAATTTATTGTCTAATATGCTACCAAGTTTACTCTATTTAATATATTTTATGGGACTGGCCCCCCGTGGCGCGAGTGGTAGCGTCTCAGCCTTTCATCCGGAGGTACCAGGGTTCGAATGCGGTAAGGTATGGCATATTTTCATATAAGTTACAAATCATTCTTCTCCGTCCTCTGACGAAATACCTCACGGTGGTCTCGGAGTTAAAAAAAATTATATTTAAAAAAATGTACATTTAATATATATTTTTATATTTTTTATATGCTATTTTCCAAAATACAACAGCAAAAATTTATATTGATCTATATAATATAAATCAGTAACTTTGTGTCAATCGATGATACATGAACGGTGCTCCATGTTGATTTTCAATTCAGGTGGCTTAGATTTCTCCCAGTTTATTGTTGGGCTTTTGGGATAATATTGTTGAATGTAGTCTTTAATGTGTTTCGAAAGATATTTGTAACTAAGTCAGAATATGATCAAAGATTTATGTCCGGTAAAATGTGCTTTTTTCGTGTAACAGTGTTTATGATATGTGTTGGTTGATGTTTTTCGGGAAGTAGATGGTTTGAATGTTATCCGTTTGTTATGTCTTGCTCTGAGTAAGTATAATTTGCTTATTTTTTTCAATTTTATGTTATCAATCAAATATATTTCATTTTGTTTATTTTTCGTATGTATCTCGGATGATTGCGCTTTCGGTGTTACAGTTATTTTATGGATTTGTTTGCTAAGTGTGATTGAGCCAGCTGAGGTGTCAGGTTCATGTCTTCGGTATGATGTATTTTATTGTTGTAAAATATGCGCGCAAGGTTTGTTGTCGAAATTGTACGCCTTGTTGGACAAGTAACTAACATTGTGAAACGTCAGTTTATGTGCATAATGAATTGTTCCAGAAGGTATAGTATTCATCTTTGATAATGTTAGGTTAGTGTAATCATTTTACCCGGTTTACTGCATTAACTGAACTTAAAAATATAAATTGATCCAGATGCTCTTATATACGTTATTTGTAAAGTATATTGGTTTTTGAAAATAGAATTTTGCCTATGTTAGTTGATGTAGAATTTTATCTGATTTTATGTAAAAATATAAATATTTTTTTATACATTTACATGAAATTTTTGTTTACTAATTTTATTGTCAAATGATTCTTTAAATTGAAAATATTTGGGATTTATTGGCGTATGCATTTTTGTTTTCGGCTTTTTTTTTCCTATATTTACAAATCGTCACATTGTGCTGGGTAGATATTATTGTAGTGACATTCTGGGCGTGTGAATATGATATTATGCATTCCAAATGATTGAAATTCCTCAAAGTTACTATATACTGTAAAATTAATTTTTGAGTAAGAAACTGAAAAAATTAACAGATTAAAAATGAAATTCAGAATACTATTGTGAAAATCTGAAAATTCACAAACAAAATATTTAAGTTCTCTTGATTTCTATGTGAATAATTACCATAAGAATATGCTATTGGTAAAAATTGTGAATTATTTGGTTTCTGTTAATTATATTTAAAATAGAAAAAATTTAAGCTGTTAAATTTTTGTTAAATGGATTATTTAATGCTAGTTAAATAATAATCTGCACCTATGAATAGTTATTTGCTAATGCTGATTAATTTGAATTTTGTTCCTACTTTAATATGTGGATAATGCTGAAAAATGACTTGATCAATTAAAAGATTGTTCATTTTTTATATGCAGTTTAATAGATATATGTAGGACCAGGAAATCAAGATCTAAATGTCAACATAGGTTGGGATAGCAGGTGACCTGTACAAGGTGAAAATGTATGTAGCTGTTTGACACCTGTTCAGAAGCCTAAGTGAGAGGTTAGGGATAAATTATCCATGTATGGCAATATTTAAAATCATCGCATAGTTCAGCCAAGAGATTGAATCTATGTTTAACAGATATATTCTCACTACAGGAAGAGAGAGAGACAGACTACAGATATGTTCTCTGCTACTGGTTGTGTGTGATGGATAATCATCTTTTGAAGAATGCACTGTCATTTTCAATGGCTGACTCAGAATCCAATTCTGACAACTATGAAGTTTAGTTTATGGTTTATTCCTGTCTTTTCAAAAAAACTAAACTTAACCCTAACCTTACTCTACACTTAAACTTCTCTTGACAAAATGGATAAGCAAACAGGTCGCCATAACTAAAAAAAAAACTGTGATTACTAACTGACCAGAGAAAACTGATAATATAGCTTGCACTTGGTCATTGTACATGTTACTAGCAATCCATCTGGTTTCTTTTCATTTTAAAATAGGAACAAAATTGAAGTTGATCAAGTAATTGCTCAGAATTTAATGTTTAATTATTAAAACCTACTTTTTACTATTCATGTTAATTACTCTTATAATCTGTTGGCAACTGATAGATGGAATGTTTTCATGTTTAGTACATTGATTAGTGTAAAATTTTGAATAAATTCAAGTCAATATAAATTTTTGCCACTTTTATCATTTAGTTATTGTTTAAAAATATTGTAATCTATTTAAGTCTGTACTAATTTTTATAAAATTATTTAAAGTGTTGCATAGTGACTTCTTGCATAAGTTAATGAATTGGGTTAAAACTAAATTTTAGTTGTAATGAAGTTAAAGTGCATTAGTGCTTATTTATCAACTATTCAAGGATCTTAATGTAACCAAATTTTTGAATGAGTTGTATCTGCTTAAAGTACATTGTGTATTGATTTTATTCTAGAAAATAATCTTTCTTTAGAACTGTATTTCAGCTCGTCCACAGTCTGGATGAGAATTATCATAAAGATAAATCATAAGAGATTTCACACATAGTTTTCAATGCTAGTCTTTGATATCAACTCATTTCCGTATTCCTTAACTTGGTGTAACCCTTTACCTTGATTTTATTCCCTATCCTTCTTAGGTATTTTATATGTACAGAAGGCAACTTAATGACAATCTAAGAATCCAGAATTTTTTATAATGCATAAGAACTGGCGTTTATATAGAGCAGTAATCAGCTGAAATTATTCTTTAATTCACTACGTCCTTAATCCTCCTATTATTTGTACATATGCCTATATTAAATATCTTAAAACATATAACCTGGTGTAATTTCTCTCCTTTTAATGAAATATCTATATTTGCCTGTATTTCTGGATATATTAGCTTGAAACCAGTTGATTACACTAAGGTATTCTTTAATTATATAAATATGTATAATGTATAAGTATAGTTCCAATAAGGGGTTAACAGTACAAGGCTGCAAGTATGATATGATCAGTGTGAGGCCAATGCATTGCTGATGTTACTTGATCTTTGTTTCTATTATATATTGAATAATAATTTTATATAGTTTTGTGCTGAGTATGTTTGGCACCACTGTAGTATTTTAGCCTCCCAACATTTCTTTCCTGTAGCAGTTAGCGACCACTTGTGTGTTTTACTTGCAACCTTAGTCATAACATGTTTTTAATTCTTGTAGCACAATTTTATTTCTCACTTATGATTGAATTTTTTTCTTATCTTTTAATAAATGAATTAAAAAAAAAATTAAATGAAATTATAACAGTAGATTGTAAAAAAACCTTGTTCTAAAGGGATATTTGTTAATATTTGTCAAAGAGATACTGTACCTCCCACACATAGCACATTACTACATGCACATTGTTTTCCTAATGTCTAAGAAGAATAATGAGGAGGGAGAATACCTTTGCCTTTAGTCAGATTGCAATGTAATTGTAATTTTGCTTGTAATGAACTTAGCAAATTATTACTTCCAGTGTATACTGTTGCATTGCTACATTTTAATAATGCTAGCCATAAATAATACTTAAGCTCTGCTGTGAGTAATAAACTAAAAAAGTTAAAGAAATAAGTACTGTTTGAATAAAATTTTAAATTGATAATTTAACTGTAAAAAGCCATAAAATTTTTTTGTATAATAAATGGGATTGTTAAAAAACACCATTTTATTAATTGAAAAAATTCAATTTGCTGCTTATGATTTGAAGGCATTTTATTTCACATGAAATTTAAAATTGCAGATTTTGTCTTATCAGTTTATAGACCTAGATTATATAAACAATTCTTATTTTTTCTCGTGGTGAAATTATAACAGAGAATGAGGGCACTCTGAATGATATTTTTTATTTGTGTGTTAATACTTCTTTAAGGATGAACTTCTTGTAAGTTCTGTTTGCAAGTGTTCTTACCTCTTTTTAACTACATCTTACGGTTTAATAATTTTTGTTGCCTAATAGCAGATTACATTATCAAGAAGTTTGCTAGAACTTCTTCGGTAAGGAGAACCGAAGAAGTACTTAGTGAACATTATTATCTGATTACATGACGATCATAACCTTCAAAATGAGAGTCGTGAGAAGAACTTAACAAATAAAAACTTTAAAACAGTTGTTTTTATTTTGAAAAACACTGAAAACACTAAAAAAATTAATTTTGATTACTTTACTTTACTTAAATTATTATTTTTTAAACAATTTAGATTACTGTTTGTACAAACATGTCATTTTTCATCTCAAATTCAGAGTCTACACCTGGCGCTTTAATCTTTACAAAGTATGGCTATCTGTAAAATTTTGCAGGATGTTATTTATTTTGTAGCAGGTGAAAATCATTAAATTATCAGTTCTGAGAAAAAATATTAAATTTACAGTTGATCATACAGAGGATACAAAATTGTGAAAATTATATGATTACCTTAAAAAAATTTGACTACATTTTATTGAGCAATGTACAATGTATTTATAAATGTTTAAGTTAAATATTTTATCACTCATTTAATGATTAATCATTTTATAGTGATGTTAGACTGAAAGTTTTCAACAGTTTTCTAAAAAAAACTGTAGAGAAAGTTTTGCTTTATAACTTTGTTAATGAGATGGTTTAATACTTTTTGTTTCCTGTTTTTTTTTTTTTTTTTTTTTTTTTTTTTTTGCTGTTTTAAGAATCAAAAGAAAAAGTGTTTTTCTCTGGAAATGTTGAAATGTGTTGAATTTTAAAAATCCGTTAAAATCAAATTTGGCATCTTTTATTCTTCTTGCACGTTTTTTTACAAGAAATTACATTGGTAAGTACATTCAAGAAAGAATCTTTAAATTCTGAATTTCCTGTTTATAGTTAGAATTTCAAACCACATCACTAAAAAAAATAGTCAGCATTTATTAGTTCATAAGTAAATTAATGTGGTTTTTGTATTTTAATTGTTTTGATTAAATTTAATATAAATTTATTGGTATAGAAATAGAAATGATATTTTTTTGCGATGTATTTTGTAATAAAGTAAAATATTGTGATCACTATATTGGTTGTTTAATTAAATCATCAAATTTAGATTTCCACTATTAAAATTGAAGAATAAAATAATTGCAAGGTAAGTGATTTTTTGTTTTATTTTGTTTGTTTTAAGTTAAGTTTGTATTTAGTGTATCACTGAAATTTGCACTTGTCTTATTGCAATTGTTTTATTGCTTGATTCGGTTTCTTTATAGTTGTATCTGTTTTTATTGGGTTTCACTTTCCACTTTTGTGATTAATCTTGTGTTAAATGTAAAATTTATTTATAAGTCTGAAATGATGTTTGTGTAGCTTAATTAAGGATGCTTTTAATGAATTTAAAAATTTCTAATTAAAGATTATTAAATGTTATTCATAATTTAGTTATATATTTAGTTTTTAGATTGTTAGTTTTTATAAAAATAGTTTGTTCAAGAAAAATGCAGAGTAAATTGCAAGGAATTGAGTAATTTATGAACATATATTACTTGTCATACTTAATGTGATTTTAATCAAGGAAAAAATCAAGGAATGAAGGATTTAATTGAAAAAAATTGTAATAAAATTAACCTCAGATGCCTATATCAAGATTACAATGTTACGGGTATCTATATCAGTGGTATAGCACCAACAATAAAAGCAATTGATTTAATTATTACAAGTGCTTATAAGTTTGTATATTAATAGTTTTATTCTTGTGTAAGTTGGAATGTTAGTGAAATTATTTTTATCAAAGTGAAAATCTCCAATGAAAAATTATAAGACTTTGAGGAAATGAAAGTAGAGCTTACTGCCACTGTCAAAAGTTAAGTTTGGATAAGAAAATGCTAGTTTCCTGAATTTGAAGAAATCTAGTTAAAATTTAAGTTTATACATTATTGATTACACTAATTATAGAAATGTGCAATAAAAAATTTTTTGGCTCTTATCTATTCAAATTCAAACAATGACAGGCCCTGAGTTGCATCTATTGTGAAGAGGTGGATACCCCGGAGCATAAGTTCTCAAAGTGTGAGTAGTGGCTTGGATGACGGAGGCTAATGGGCTTGAAATGGCTGATGCCAGACAACATTGTGGAACATATGTTCAAAGGAAGATGGCAGTGGGAGGAAGTTTCTACATTGATCACCTGCATTCTGTGCACAAAGACTGAGGAGACAGCAGCATTGGGCTTCAATTAATCAAACTAGGCATTGGCAACGCTGGTGACTAGACAAACTGTTTTGGATACCCAACTGGTCTGATGATGCATTCATTCCTTGTAGACGGGATCAACTTAGTTTTATATGGGTATATCATACTGTTATATAATGTGTATTCTCTAGCGTATGTTTTTACTGTGTGTTAGTTTTAAGGTTATTTGTTGCCATTTATTTGTTATTGTTTACCATTTTGCAGTGGGGTGGTAATCTGGGAATGGGGTATACTACGTGTGTATAAAAAAAAAATGCTGGTGTCAAAGAGTACTTAACACTTAGAATTGAAATGAGGCGACATGCATGGACAGGGAGGCTCTTGTCTAGGGTGCTTTGGCTTGCTCACATGCAAGACTGGATGTGTTGGGTTGCTTCTGTTGATGGTTTGAGAGGGAGCACGGGGTTGAAGGACTAGCAAAAGGCTTACCTGGATCCAGATAGGTTAGAGCTGGGAAGGATAGGTCCCCTGAGGAGGGGCCCCTGATTTCGGTTATCCATAAGTGGTAGTCTGAATGTTTTCAATGAGACAGGGAGATCCTGATGGGTGGGTCATAAAAGGCCCAAAGCTAGGGGGGAGGGGTAGCTAATCTGCTGCCATGACGCCTGAGAGCGACTGAATGACATGCCTAACAGTGGTTCTGGTTGCTGCTGGGGTGTTGACAAAAAAACAACAAATTTTTAGAAATAAAAATTTGTTATAGCTGGTTATAAAATTTTAATTTGGTGCAACAATGTTATTTAAAAACAGAATGAAAAACTTTCTTATGCATCTAGTGATTATTAAAATCCATGGATATATCGTTACGGAAAGAAAATCAGAAGAATATAAGCTTACTTTTGGAATTACTGTTTTCTAAGTTTACTTTTAAAAGATATGGTGTTTAAAACGTAAGAAAAGTGTTTGTTGGACCTTCAACTTCGTAAAGAATGATACAAGTGTGTGGGAGTAATTGTAAACTTAATTTGGAAGAAAGAATTATTTTAGACACTTAGGGGTTGTAGATGGAAGGTAGAATTAAATGAGGTAAACTGATCTTTCTATTGTGCTGGGAAATGTTTTATTCTAAAATTACTGGGTTCTCTTACTCTCTTCTTTAAAATTATCAGAAATTTCAGTTTAAATGAAGAGCTAGTTAATTGAAGAGTGAAGAGATTTGGGTATCAAAAACTTTATGGTGCCAGAGACTTATTCTAAGTGAAATAAAACTATATAATAGTGATAAATCTAGATTAAGAGTGAATTTAGTGTAGGATTTATGTTAAAAAGCAAATGTTTAATCTGATAAATTTATATTTTACATTGTGTTTTGTTTAATAAACAAACTTAAAATTATGGTTTTTTCTTTTTCTTTTCTTTAAGTTTAATTGAATAAACAAGGTGGTTTTTATGTCTGCTGGAAACCGAGTGAAGGGAGGTTCACTCAGAACTTTTCTTTCTCCTCAAATTGTTTATTGATTTTGCATAAATGAATTTCAGGTTCTGCAATTTCATTTTATGATTCTTTTAATAAAGTTAGATGTTATTGTCAAGTTTCTGAAAAATAATGAGTCATCACCATTGTTTTTTTAGCGCGTAGTTGAAAATATTCTTGTCCTGTGTGAGTTCCTCATATGGTGGTAATTTTTGATCTTCCACTCAAATTTGGAACAATATATCTCTTCCCAATTGATTGCATGATATTAATCGAGAAAATAATGGAATAACAATAAGAAGTTATTTGCACATACAAAAATTGTGAAATTGTATACGATAATTTTTTTTTGGTAGGTTTAATTCATACATTATTTTTGTATAAAACCTGAAATGAATGGTCGTTTTTTTACATTTTTAATCAAATTTTTTTTAGTAGAATAATCTTGTCATCTTGTGACCATCATTTTGGGGGATAAAATCTTATTGCCCATACAAATTACAAATTTTTTTTAGCTCTTAGAGAAAGAATAGAAGAAAGTATTTTACTTTAAACAGTGGAGATGTTGGATGCTTTACTTACTATATTGACTTCATAATAAGCCAATTTTGCTGTATAGAAAAAGAACAAATATGTTTTCCTACAACTTGGTTTTTCCCCCAGAATAGATGAAAAAACCATTAATTATACTATAGGAGTTATGTAGAACATATTTTGACAGAAAAAAAATTTGGTTGTTTACTGATTTTGCTCTATTTTTTGGTTAATATACTTTTTCTGAAATTCTTATATTTAAATTAATACCAGGAAATTTCATCATATATTTTTTTTAAGAAAAGTGCAAATTGTAGCAGAAGTTAGCCAAAATCTGAGATAGCAAGTTCTATGGCCTGATTGAATTATGTGGAGTGATCCACACTGTACAGAGATTTTTCAATTTTGGCAAGGAGTGAGAATATGATCTTTGTTTATATTCTCTATTCTGTAGTAATCTAACTGTAACTCCAATGATATTAAAATTAGTATGCCTATCTCTTCTGCTTTATTGCCGCAGAAGTTAACTATTCAAGTAGTGTGAACATCATAGACAATTCAGTACTATGCGATTCAGTAGTTGATGTGGGCTCACTCACTGTTGCACGCAAAGTTTTCCTTGATGTTTCAATTGCTGTAGTAGCCTTGTGTGTCGCTTATTATGCCTAACTTTGTCAAGAAGATTGTTTAGTTACGAATGCTGCTTAGGAAATTTGAAATTAACTTGTGCACTAACTTGAAGTTTCAGAATGATGATGCAGATTGAGATTAAACTCAATGCAGATTGATGTTGATAAACTTTGATAGATTCACTAAACAAAAAAGGATGATGTTTTCCTCTGATGTTTAGTGTGTAATGGAAAACTACAATCTTTGCACAGCAGCCTTGCTAATGATATTTGGCTCTAGACTGTCATTGTGGATATTTTTCACCGTTACAAACTTGTTGTATGGCAGAATAATGTTTCAAATCTTTGGAGCACACATAAGATTATTTAGCTTTTATATAAAACTGAAAAAATTTTAATTTTTTTTCTGTAATTTGAATGTTGTGTTAAAGAAACAGAGATGATGAGTGAAATCATTAATAAAATAACAAATAAACAAATATGTACTTTGTACATATATGTAAAAGACAGGATTAAGTAACCACATTTGTAAACATTAATAAAAAAATAATGAAAGATGATTTGTCATCATCTTTGTGACGAGTGTAATATTTGAAATGCTAAAATTTAAAAAAAATTGACCTGATGCTATTGCAATTATATAATTTCCTGTTAATGTATCTTTTTTCATATTATTCATTGTTGGTTGTCCTTTTTATTTATTGGCACTGTTTCATTGTGTGGTTTGCTGTTAATTTCGGTTCTTTTGTTATTCTAAGTTTGCCATTTTTGCTGTTATTTTGCTGATCTTTTCCATTGAAATGCATCTATCCTAATTTTTTTTTACAGGTGGTATAGCCTTCAATTCTTACTATCTTGATGATACAGATATTTCTTTAAAAGGTTTTGTCTGTTTCAATTGGAACTGTGGTTGCATTAAAGATTACATTACATTGTGGGTTATGTAATATCATTATTAATTATTTCAACATATCTATTACTATTGATCTATCTCACATCTATTAAGTTTTTACTTTTGTTTCTGCTTTATTATTCAAATTTTTTTTTTTTAATATGATTTTGATCCTGTATTAACCCAAATTTTTGTTATTATGTCATATAGTCTAGTCATCAACTGTACAATACCGTATTACTGTGCAATTTTGGGAATCAACACCGATTTACCCTGTGCTGGACGGGGCTTTTTATTTTATAGGGGAGAAAACTACCCCTTATTGCAAAATATTTTTAAATCTTATATTATAGCTTTTAGTTGCTTAAAATAATGTTTAAATGAATTAGTTGTAGATCTCTTTACAAACGTGAACAAGATATATCATTAATCAGAAAGATTCGACCCCTGTAAATCTTCCCTGAGAGTAGTCATTTTCAAAACTGGTTTGAAAGATATTTATTATAACTTGAAATGATTTAAAAGTGCGTCATATTAAATTTAAATTATTGTACTGTAGTTGAATTAAATACATTATTTTCTGAGACGTTTCAACCCTAATAAATTAACCCCTGGGGGTAGTAAATATTGAAAAATATTTTTAAAAAGGCTTTTTACAATTTGAAATGATTGAAAAGTGCATTTATATCAAATATATATTACTTTACTAGTAAAATAATATATCAGATATATATTACTTTACTAGTAAAATAATTAACTGCTTGTTCAACCCTTATAAATCATCCCCTGAGTATATTATTAAAAAATAATTTCAATTTTTTTTTTTTTGCAATTAGAAAAGATTTAAAAGTGCATTTATATTGAATTAAGAATATTTCACTAGTGAAATAAAATTTATTTTTTAAACACTTCAATCCTTATAAAAGCCACCCCTTATGACAAAAAATATTAATAAAATTAAAATAAAAAATAGTAATAATGAGAGAAAATGATAAAAATTTATTTCTACTTTTTATTATATATATTTTTACATATATATAATTATTATTAATTTTTTTATTATTTTTACATATATTTTACAAAAAAAAGGAGATTAACATTAAACCAGAAAAGAACATAATATTACTTTCACCATTTGACAGATATTGCTCGATTGTATGGCAATGCTCTGATTTTTCTGTCTTTAAGTGTGTGTGCGTGTGTGAAAACGCGTATGCGTATTTGTATGTGTGTGTATGTATTTGTATGTATGTCATTGGATTGCTCAATTAATCTTATTTGTATTAATTTTATGAGACCAAGGGTGATTTGATATTTTTTTTTTTTTTTGAATGAATTATGATATAAAATGTAGGCTTTCTATATACTGATGGTTCAATGTGATTCTTTTTTATTTCTATATTGATACCTAATAATTAATATTCTAATATCTATTTTAAATTTTCATTATAGGTATTGTAATTATTTTAATATTGGATGCTCATTATTTATTATTGGGTTTTATGTCAAAATAGGGTTGATTTTGTTATGGTCGATAGCAAAATATCATGGATTTGGATTCTACATTAGCAAATATGTAAGGTTTTTAATGTTTGAATGGACCTCATGCAAAGCCACTATGAAAGTTCTTTAATGTTTGAAAAAGAAATTTGTAGGATAACAGTGATGTCTAACCTTAAAACCTAATACACTTTTTCAACAGCTATATTTCAACTTAAAATTCCTACTGGAAGTAGGTTGTCCAGACTGGACAACCCACTTCTGTTGATTTTTTTTTTTATGGCGAACATGCATATTTTGACTGTGGATTTGGATTATATGTGATAACTATTTTAAGGTTAGACATCGTTGTTGTTATTTAGAAATTCATTTTTCAAAGTCAAAAGAACTTTCATAATGACATGGCATGAGGTAAAGTTAAAAGATCATTTAGAGGTAAAAGATGACCATTAAATCCATCTCTGTTAAGAGATGTAACAAAATTACATTTCCTGCGTCACAATACATATGTTATGTTTAAAAATTAAACTTCCAGTCTGGATAACTTACTTCCAGTGAAGAATCTGAAGTTACAGCAATTGATAAAGCATACCCAGTATAATCAATATGGGGCCATCAGTTTTGAAAAAAAGTGGTGGATGGCTCCTTTTTCTTAATGGATACTTAAACAATAATGTACTCTTTATAACTCCACTTGGTTGGTCTAATAGTGAACTCATCGCAAATCAAGTTCTAAAATTTAAACCCTAGTAAAGGCAGTTATTTTTTTATAGACTTGAAAGCTAATTCTTGGATACCAACATTTTTTGATGATTGGATTTCAATTAACCACACATCTCAGGAATAATTGACCTGAGACTACAAGACTATAATACTTCATGTACATTTATACAGTCATCTTCTTTTATACATATCCATCCTCATTCATCCTCTTAAGTATTAATACCTTAACAATGGTTCTGAAGCCTAAATAGAAAAGAGAGAGGGCTCCTCTTAATACGGGCACTTTCAAATTCCCTGGCAGTTTTATAGTGGTGTTAATGGATAAAATACTACTCAATAAAGGACCTTCTAAAATAACTGATATGGACAATGAATTTATCTATAAAAACTGTTCAATCCATTCTGAAAATGGACAAAAAGAATAAAAATTGTATTTTCCTTGTTTTATTTTATATTCAGTGTTACTAATTTATTTGTTGTGAATTGAGTCATTTTTTGCCTAGATGTTGATATTATGATTTCAATAAATTCCATCATCCAGCATGATTCATCATCAGTTATTGTGAAAGTGTGTATTGAACATCAAACGTGTGTAATATTTTTCTTACGGTATAGTACTATATTTTTTATTGTAGTACATTTTCTATACTTATGTTTACCATTTATTAGATTTTGCGCATTTTATAAAAATTGTTAAACCATCATTACTGCAATTTAAAATACCTCAAAAATGTATACGATTGACATTAAAAGAAGAGTTATCAGTTAATTGTGCCCATGAAAAAAAAAACTCTGGTAGTTGGGAAAACTCAGATAATTGATCTTAAAAAACAAACTTTGTATCCTAAAGTTATGGACTGAAAATGACAATCATTTAGGTAAATTTGAATTTCATTAAGGCATTGCCACTAGGCATTTAAGTGGATGCTTAGTGATTGACAATTTGACAGAGTGGTTTTGTGTGGATTGTGCTAATAACATAGTTATGATGAGTTTAAAGCATCGGGGAATTGGTTAGATTAATTGCAAATTAGATATAATGTTTTATATAAACATTCTTATGGTGATTCGTTGGTATTTATAGTTAAGAATTTGTTGTCAGAATGGAAGGAAAAGTTAAATAAAATATATGCGAGTTATAGTGATAAACATTTTTAATTGAGTCTCATTTAAAAATGTTTCTATCTTAACTCGGAAACACATTGTTTCTGAGCATTGCCCAGTAAAACAATGTGTTTAAAAGAGGAACAATGTACAGTGGGAAGATATCAAAAGAGACTGTTGTATTGGCTGTGAATCTCAGTTCATTATGAAGTTGAACGGTATTCTGATAAAAAATTTGGAATACTAGGAATGTAAAATTGAAATTTCTTTCCCTATTCTATTGCAGTATGTCAACCGCTTGATCAGGGGGATCATTCAGAATTTTAAAATTTAGTACAGAAAAATGTTTTACAGTAGTTATTGTCAACAATGAATAAAGTTATGGATGCTCTTGAGTTACGGCTATAATGAGCAGGTTACTACTCTGAATGTGAAAAATTGTTACATAAAAAAACAATAAAAATAATTAGCTGGTATTAAACCTCCACAAACTGCTTCTGGCATTGAAAATCTTACTGAACCAAATAAAATTTCTGTAGAACAGAATGAATTACAAGGACTTAGTGAATCGGAAGCTATAATGAGCACCTGAACATTGAGAATGTGCTTAACACAGAGGACATATCGACTGACATCTGTGATCTGTGTAACAAGTAATGAAATAACAGAAGAGGTTAGAAAATTAAAGCAATATTTCTTACAAAAAGGGTAACAGAAGACATTATTTTAATATCAGAAGTGAGTCGCTTATTGAAAAAAAAAAAAGTACTAGGATTTAGTTCTGACTAAAATTAGAACACTATTTTAAACAATCTCTATGTATCTTATTTGATTTTTATTTTGATTAAAATAATGTATATACATTATTGATAGAGGTCAGGATTTTATTTTCAGAAAATTGTTTTAATTAGCAGTTTTTTAAATTTTATTTACATGAAATAAATACTACAGTACAGTACTGTTGTTTTATTCAAAGTGGTTTTCTTTTTATGTACAATAACTGGAAATACTGATAATCATCTTTCTGATAGCAGACGCCTCTAAAATGGACAGATTGCAATTCCTAATGCCGTGTTTCGTATTGTGAAGTTCTACTATGTATATATATATATATATATATATATAAAGTTGGTTGTACGATTGATTTTTACATTATTTTTATTTAATATGTGGTTATTTTATTAAAAATTGTGATTTTGTTAGGTATTGTGCAGTTAAAATTGTGAAAAATTTGGCACTTGTTTCTTTTTCTGGAATTGGAAGCCAATTTGAAGAAACAAGTCTTGAGGAAATGTTAATTCATATATGTTATTAATAAGTAATAGGTTGATTGTAATCAGTTTTATGCAGGGAAATAAAGTTAAAAGACTTAGTGTGTTTTCTGTATTAAGGCAAAAATAAAAGTTTTTTTATGTGTACTTTTGTAGCTTAATTTTCCAGCATTAGGTAAAACCTGTGGACCGAAGGAGGAATTAGAAGCCTTCTAATTACTGCTGCTTAGCTGTTAAGATGATGGTTTTCTTTTCCATATATAGGTGGGCATAGGGGCCATTAATTCCTACAATGATATTAACTAGAGTATTGGGATTTCTTATGTTTCTTCATAAGATTTTACACCTGATTTTTGTATGTTATTAGGATTACATAGAATCTATAATCTTCAAATATTGCACATTATTTCTTAGACATTAAGGGAAGTAGACATATGTTGTAATATCAAATTACAAAATATGTTTTGAAGGATTTGTCGCCTGGTTGGCAGACATCATCAGATTAATATGTACTGACAGTACAAGAATTTAATATAGAAAGGTTTTTCTTCTGATAATTTTTGATTGTTGGTCTATGGATGTGTAATATTTAATGATTAGGTTAGCTTGTTTGAAAAATATGTACTTTATTGGATGGTGCTAATCAAGATTGTTTCTGTAAATTTTAATTTTAATTAGAATGGAGACAGTTTCTAAGAAATTGTGGTAAGATATATAAAAAGCTGCCAAGAAAGAAAATCTTTCTAAATTCATTGTCTTCATTCTCTCGAATTATCAAAAAAGTTTATCTTTGTGAAATTAATTTTAAATTTTGTTTGCATATAGTGTTGCGCTAAAGTTTTTTCTGTTCCTGTTACTAATCGATGGAAATTTAGTAATTAAAGCTGTTGTATAAAGTAAATTATGAATCTTAAAAATAAGTTTTAAATTAAAAATTAAACGCTTATAGTGAGAAACTGTAATAGGGAATAATTTCATAATAAAGCATCGGTTAAGTAATATTAAATTTATTTTCAATTATTGTTTTATACTTATTTACCTTTTCTACTTAACACAATGTAGTTTTTACTTTTTCTGGATTGGTGATCGGCTGGTATTTTACAGTCTATATCTGTTTAATTTTCATTTTGAAATTGTGTTTGTTCTTTGTGGTTTTGTGATGTCTATACGATTCGTAATCAAGGTTTGGCAGAAACGAGGTAAAGGTAGAGTATAATTTTTATTAACATTTATAAAATTCACTTGCCTCTTAACAAAAAGTAAAATTATTTTTGTGTTTCAGTTTTAAGCACAAGTGAGAAGAATTGAGAAGAGGAATAAGAAGATTTAAAACAGAACAATTTTATTTTATTTTTATTTTTGGTGTGTGTTGTAACGTGTAACATTTTGTAGCCATGGAAGGCTATAGTGAAACTGGTAGCAGTCATCGTAATTTTGATGACCTTGACATCGAAGGCAATAATACCGAAGATTATAATGGATTGCAGGTATTTTATATCTTAATCAATTAAGTTCTGTTAAACTGTTTGGATTTATCATGCAAATTACTCTGTTTTTTTTTTTAATTTTTTTTTATTTCATGTGTATGAGACTGCTTTCTATTCAGTAACAACTGCTTTTTACAGTAGCAACATATGATCTTAAAAATTAGAAGAAAGTAATATACCAATTCTGTTAATTAGTTAAGATTTGAGGTGTGTAAATAGGTGCAGATTAATTCTGTTTGTTAAAACAGAATGAAGAAAATTGATGTTTAATTGAAAAAAAATGTTTTGTATTATTGTTATTGTTATAACAATGTATTGCTTTTAAACAGTATGTACATTTTTCAGGTATTACATTTAAAGTTATTAATTAATGGTTAAATTTTATTTTGTGTTGTTTTAAGTTTGTGATACGGGATATTATGAATATTACCAAATATGGTATAAAAGTTATATAGCAATTCTACACATCAGTGCATCAGGGAGATTACCCAGCACAACAGTGTTATAAAATCAGACAAAATTACCTGTATACATATTAGAGGATATTTAATGTAATTATGTTTTGAATTTGCCTATTAATTTTATTTCTGTGAACTTTAATTTTCTATTTTTTACAGCCTTTTACTTATCCCCCCCGGATATATTGCAATTAATGTATAGAATTTATTTTTAATTTATGTTTTATAACTTATGCAATTTATTTTCCTGAATGATGAATTTATTTAGGGAGGGATTTATTTAGTTTTAAATATTTTCTTGTTAGGAGTTGTTACAATCCTTATTCTTTATTTGTAGTATAGTGCATAAAACAGTGTGAAGGTACTTAAATGAATTTATTGTATATATGTATTTGTGTATTTTAAATTAACTTTCTAATTTATATTTAACTATTTCTTTATTTTTATTTATTATATTTTGAACATTTGTTTTGTAATTTTCTTTATAGCCTTTTATAAATCTTTTTATTATAAGTTTTTTATAATTTGATGCAATATGATAATGTAACCAATCTCTTATTGTTCACCTGAAAAAACTGCATTTCATTGTCTACCACAAAAGAAAAGAAAAAACATTCAGTGTTCAATATACTGAATGTTCTTGAAGCATTTGCTAACAGTCCAAACCTATAAATGATTGCACAAATGATGGATTACTACATTATTGATGGATTTTACTACACTACTTGGGGTTATGGGGTTAATACTCTTTCTATGGCCCGTGATAAGATAAACCTGTCTGTTGGGTAGGGTAGATTAATAATTACTCATCCCTGTAAATTATCACACACTATTGGTGGTTAATATTTTTCACATGGCCCATGGTAATATTAAACTATTTATTGGGTGGGATAGATCAATTACAATCATCCATTAATAATTTATGCATTGTTTTTAGTAATTATTTCAGTAACATGGTTGATGGAACATTAGTGAAATAATTTTTTTGGGAATAGTAAACAGTCTAAATTCTGCCAACATCCAAGTATGATTTGTTGAAGAAAAAAAAATTGACAAATAGTAAAATAGCCAACTTGTGTTAGTTTGTTCACAATGATGAAAATATTAACCTATTTTAATATGCTCAAATTCACTTTTATTTTTTTATTGCATAAATAATTCTGCTATTATCAATATTGTATTTAATTTATCTCATTGTAATTTTTGTGATGTCACAATACAATGATGTGTATTAATATTTGCTAGTAGATTTGTTGTTAGTAAATATTACTTTAAATCTACTAAAGTATTAATTTCCGTTTTAATAAATAAGATAGTCATGTACAAATATTTATTTCATAAGGGTAATGCTATATCCTTATTATTATAAGGATAATTAATAGGGTCAGTGGTGGGTAAAACAAGTCAGTTTCAGGAGAATTTAAGTAAAATCCATTATAATGCACGAAAAATTATATTCAACATAGTATCTTAGCTTTGGTATAACTTATTCACTTTCACTATAGAAAATTAATTATAATAAAAATTAGGTATTGAAAATTTTTCTATAAAAATAAATGTCTAAAAACTATAAATGAAGGTAATGTAGATCACCCTACTCAACCATACTTTTATTGATATTACTTTTTTCCGTGATGATATTGAATTTTATTTATATTTTTGCTAAAAGAGAACATTAACATGTCTCAAGTTTTATTATCTTATTGTGTTAAATTTGAATCCTGAGTGCCGAATATTTATTATGCAGAAAGAAAATGCTGAAAAAGAATTTTGGTCTAAACAGATATAAACTTAGTATGATTTTGAAACCAATCTGTGGTAGAAAATTCTCTCATATTGAAGACACACACTGGAGTCATTCAAGAAAGTGGATTCTAACCTTATAAACAATTCAAACAAACCACATAGATCAAAATTTCAAGATATTTACATTATGATGTAATGATGCTTATTGCTGGTATCTTATATATATATATATTCATATGAGGTAGTTATAATGTGGTATTTAATAATTATATTACCCATCATAACTCTGTATCAAAATAAAAATACATACTTGATTCTCTGTTTTGTGTATTAACAAATTTGAGAAAAGAAGCTAAGATTTCAAGTTAAATTTGCAGGTCATTAGAAAAAGAGCAGCCAAAGGAACTAATAATTTTGAGGCAGCAAAAAGGTTTCAGCATCAAATGTATGAATGAATGTATGTGGCAAAAAGGCTGAATTTAATTTCAATGCAAGAAAATGTTAACGTGGCCTTAGTGGTGAACAATTTGACAAAATATTGTTAAGTTTTCATTTTAGAAAACTGAATTGTGGATATTCTGTTTCTTGAATAGCTGGTTACAAAGAAAGCTGAATTAGATTGCTGTATTTCATTGACACATTTTAAATTCTTGTGGAATTGTGTAAAAGAGTAAATCAGGATTTCGGTCTGTAGTTTCAAACTACACTCAACAATTATAGTCAAGACATCAGTAACAACTGTGTAACATGTTAAGATGTGTGGAACATGTTCATCAGAGCTAATGTTAAAAAAACTAATTTTGGACGAGATTTCTATAAAAAGGGGGAAAATTATTTTTTGTTGTAAAAGCTACATCTTTTATTTATATATTACCAACTAACTAACTCTTTATCTAAAGAAAAGAATTCTCAAGAAAACGTGGTTAGAAGGGATTATATTTTATTTTTTTGAAAGAGATTGGATGAATAAGGAACTAAAGCAAGAATGGTTAAATTATGATAGAGCCCAAAGAGGACACCCAGAATATTACAGAAAGTAATTTACTAAATGGATTTTGCTGAAGTGTTTAATGTAAATAAACTGTAGAAACATTTGGTTAATGATTTGGTCTGGCATGTTTTCATTATTTGAATATCATGTAAAAAATATTTGTAGTATGTTTGTAAAATGAAAAATAAACAAAGATTAACAACTGCAGGTTGGTTTTAAGTGAATGCAGGGAATCAGTTCTGTATATAATAGAAAATATGTAAAAAATATCTATCTTGTAAAAATATGTAAAAGATTGTACATATGTATTGTAAATATGTATTACATATTCAGTGAAATGGATATATATGTTCACTGTTATAATATTGGATGTTCTGCCAGACCTTGACAATGAAATCTACATTAAACTGCAAATAAAACATTATTTAATATTAGTTTTATTTAAATTTTTATATATATTTTATGTTTGTGTTAATTTTTTTGTTTTGAATTACGGTGTATTCAATAAAGTGTATTATTTGTTTACATTGGATTAAAATCATTTTTTAACATTTTACTTTCATTGTTATATTTTTTCATTATTTGTAAGGTTGTATCATATATTCTACTTCGAACAGTGACATAGTGTGGTGTGAATGTTAATTTTATAAAGCAACATTAGTTTTTTCTATAGTAGATTCTGCAATATTTATTTTTAATCTCCTTCACACTGTCACTCAGGTTCCCAGTGACATACTGTTTTACTTTTTACATTAGGTGTAAAATTTTTTGTTATACAAAGTACTTTAATGGTGCGTTGAAAATCTTTACTTTACATCTTTTGAATAATTTCAAACATAATATTTCATACATGTTATGTCTAAAGTAAATGTAGCTTAAGCTGTGTATGCTTAATCAATTTTTGGGAAATATTGACCATAGAGAAATTCTTGCGTCAAGTGATGGACTCATCACTTGACCATACTATAAAGGAATGTTGTAATAATTCCCAGCTGATTTCCTGTAATGTTTGCATTGTCCTGCAGTAACAAAACATCTTTGTGATCAATCCAGCCATTTATTCTGTAGATTGTTATATACATTGTGCATAACACAACAGTAATAGTTGATAATGACACCATGCGGTAAAAAATTATGTGAATAATCTCATGTACCTGCTGATGCAATTGTTCAAAATTTCTTTATAATCCAGTCATCGACGGTGCAATACCGTATTACCTAGCAATTTTGGGAATCAAAACAGATTTTCATAAAAATTTGGGTTTAAGCTCTACTTACCCTCTATAAAATCTACCCTGTGCCGGACCAGGCTTTTTATTTTTTAGGGGTGAAAACTTACGCCTTACTGCAAAAAATGTTAAAATGGTTTGATTAAAGCATGTAGTTGCTTAAAATAATGTTTAAATTAATTATGTGTAGATCTCTTGACAAATGTGAAGAAGATATGACATTAATCAGAAAGATTCAACCCCTGTAAATCATCCCCTGAGAGTAGTCATATTCAAAACTAGTTTAAAGATATTATAACTTGAAATTGTTTAAATGTGCGACATATTAAATTTAAATTATTGTACTTTAGTTGAATGAAATACATTATTTTCTGAGATGCTTCAACCCTAATAAATT